>MU768748.1:474009-507288 GCA_026770625.1 Nicotiana glauca
TTATGAAGTTGAGACGTCTTCTTCATCAAGTGTCAATATATAAAAGGGCCCTCTTTTATGAATCTCATATTATTTAATCATGAGAACAATAAAAGCATTTTCAGATCATAAAAATGCAACCTATTCTCTAAGTCCTTTAAAGATAAGAGGCAAGAATAGAGCAGATAGGAGTTTGAAGAAATAAACTTCTAAAAGACAAGTGTAAAAACTTGTTCATATCCAAAATGCCCCTTACACAAAGCTCGTGGACTTGAAATTTCTAAGTCAAGAGTTTTATAGCAGAAGTTGTCACAAGAAGTTAAACACTTTAAACATAGACTTCCAAAAAGGCACCTGCAAAAAAGGGAAATCTAAAATTAAAAAAAAAACCTTCTAAGGCGACGAAACTGAAGGGGGATTATTTACAGAATCAACTAACTCAACTGCATTTGCCCTTACAAATTGATCTTCAGTCATAGTACTGGAAACACCCACGGATGCAACTTCGACTTGGCTGGTGATAGTAGGCATGGAAGAACTCAAAGGAAGGGCCACACTAGCACTAATCTCATTAGATATGGAAGCTTCGGGAACAGCAGACACGGGAACTTCACCCATGGGAGCTTCAATCAAAACAACTTCAACTGTAGAAGATTCATTTGGAGGAGCCTCAACTAAGGGAGTTTCAACTGCGGAAAGATTAGCTTCGGGAGATGAGAAATCCGGTGGCTGTTGCGCTTTCTCGATGGCTTCATTTACTTTAGACAACTCGCATTCAAGATTGAAGTCTTCTTGGCTCATTTCCATCAAGGTATCACGACGAGTTTTGAGATAGATCCAACTTACTTCAATGTTGGAAGATTCTTTAAGAAGTTCATAATCCTTTTCCCAGGCCGTGACTTCATTTTTAAGTTCTTCATTCTTAAGGAGAATAGAATCGTGAGATGATTGCAGAGAGGTGTGAGAATTCTCTAAAGTATAAACCTTGTCAGCCGAAGCTCGTAATTCTCTCGCACTCGAGTGAGTTCTTGTGCCATACCTTCTGCATACGCTTCCTTTTGAGCCAATAAAGCCTTCAAAGCTTTATTTTCGTTAGCAACCAGGGACAATTGTTCTGCAACAAGCTCCTTAGTTCTCGTAGATTGGTCTGCAGCAGCCTTGACCGTCGCCAACTCAGAAGTGAGGTTTTTAACTTGTTCCTCTAAAGAGCTCTTTCTCTTTTCCAAGATGTCCATGTCAATCTGCGTACTTTCGTACTGGCCTTTCCAATTGTTGGCCTCTGATTGGGATTCACGAGCGATTTTCTCTGCATCATGAGCAGTTTTCTCCAAATCACGAGTCATTTTTCTCTAAGAGAGGAACTCGACTCATGAGCTCGGTACCAATAAGGTTGACCTGGTTATAATAAAAGAAAAGTGTATAAGGTAAAATTCTAGAAAAAAAATCTTCTACTAAAAAAGAGATTAAGGAATACCTTCAAGCTAGCATGGACAATGTCGTTCAAAAGAGTCATATTACTGTGACTCTCGAGCTTTGCTTTTTCAATGGGACCAATCAAAGGCGCAAGCCACGTGTCTGCTTGCCCAGATTTTCTCAGGAGGCTGCTATCTCGAGGGACTTCAATGGTAACACTCCTCATATTAGAACTCCTACTCGAGGAACCTACCTCAGTATGGTGGATTATGGGAGGAGTAATTGTTGAAGGAGGAATAACAGAAGAGGGAGTGGAAGTAACAGACGAGGAAGGTAAAGGAACAATTACAGGAATGATAGAAGTAGATAAGGGAACTTCATCTAAAACCGGACCTAAAGGACCAATACTAAAACCACTTATAAAAAGTTGGTTTATAGACTCAACAGTATCAGAGGGGGCAGAGATGTCATCATCAGGAATAACCACAGGTTCTGAAAGAGGCAGGTCTGGAAAGATGTTGATCTCGTCATCAGAGACGATTCGTCTCCTGACTCGTGGTCTAGTTACCAGAGAACCTTCACCTTCTCCTTCAGAGTCATCTTCAAGAACAAATTTCCTCTTCTCAGATCTTGAAAGAATTGAAACATCTTGGTGTGATCCTACGAAAATGTCTTGGTCACATGACGCTAAGACACCTTCAAGAGTGACTCCTCGAGTGGCAAAACCTAAGAAAAGAAAGCTTAAAAAAAAAAGAAGCCAAAACAACAAAAGAGAAGAAAAGGAAAAAAATTTCTTACCATGGGTTTTTGGTTTCCACCGTATCGTTTGGCAAGGGTTTTCCAGGTCTTACCCTCCATTGGGGTAATCTTCAGAAGTCTTTCTACCCAACCACGGATATTAGGTACGGGTGTGACCATACCCATGGTTGCTGGAAAAGAAGCACGTTAGATAAAATAGGTAAGGAAGGAAATAAATAAGCATGATAAAATTGAATACTTACGTGCAAAGTTCCACTTCTCTGGGAAGCGGAAGTTCGTTTCACCGATTAGACCTGCGGTGGGGGCAGCAACATACCGAGCATACTAGCTACGGTCTTTGTCATCTTTAGGATTCACTAAAACTCTTTTGCTCCTGGCTGCTAAGCCACATATTTCATTTCGGAAAAATCTAATGGAGTAAAGGTGAATCAAATGGGGGAAAGTAAATTCTACGCCGGCTTTGTTAGCAAGGTGTCTTAAACAGGCAACAACTCGCCACATTCTTGGGCCAATTTGCCCCAAGCAAACATTAAAAAAGCGGCAGAAATCTAAGATGACCGGGTCGATGGCCGGTTTAAATCCCAAAGTGAAAGGATAGGTGTAAACAAAGGAATAACCTATCATATAGGAGGTGATCCTTTGATTCGGGTTAGGAATAATAATGGGGAAATCATCAGCCCAATGGCATTCACTTCTAACTATTGGAGCCAAAGCGCTTGTGATTAAGGTAGGATAAGGATCAGCATGGTCTAGTGCATCCACCCGGGTTTTCAAAGATTCTCTATCACGGTGGAAAGAAAACTCGGTAGGAATAATTTTTTCTACTAAGGGTTCGCGCAAAGGCTCCGTTGAATCCTTACTTCTAGAAGAACTTCTTTGTGAATGAGAACCTCGGGTTCTAGAAGAAGGTCCAAAACCAGAAGGAGGTGTTGAAGCACCACCACGAGTGGAGCTTAGATTGCGAAATCTACCTCCTCTTCTATGTCTTACAGGAGCATTGGGAAAATTATCTAGAATGGGAGTTTTCCTACGGTTAGGGTTCGAAGAAGCCATGGATGCAACAGTTGAATTGAAGCAAGTAAGTTTGCAAGGTGGAAGTATTCAGTTCAATTTATGAACAAGAAGACAAGAAGAAAGGTTATATTAATAGTATTGGGTAATTATAAAAAATGAAGAGTACGATGATGAAAGACGCTATAATGATGATAACTGATACTCCGTGAAGAGTGAAGCCGAACAGAAAGCCCGGAAAAACGCTGCGTGACAGTATAACCAATGAGGAAGCAACACGTGTCCATGGCATTAAAAGGAAGTGACAGTTGAAGCGTCAACTTTATCAGAGCATTAATGGTGATAAAAATTTTCCTTTTACGAATTCCAATTCCACTTCCCAAATATTCATATTGATGAATAAATGGAAAGTGGGGGGACTATCTGTATTGGGAAAAATTAAATATATGAATGAATAATGACGTGGCATGACACGTGGGGTTACTTAGCTATAACTGAGTCAAAAAGTCTAAGCTGATACGGATAAAAAGAAGCACGAGACAATGGGGTGAAAAAAGAGATACGGGAGCAAAAGGGAAGGTCTGGAAAAAAAGAGATACGGGAGCAAAGGGAAGGTACGAGTTAAAAGGCTCGGAAGACCCGTACCTATTTAAAGCGTAATTATGAAGAAGATACGAAAAGACAATGAACCAGGACACATAAGAGAATGAAGATACCCGTCATTACAGAAGAGACAAGTACTGGAGCCGTTAAGGAATATTTGCATTTAATATAATGATTGTATAACGTAGCATTTAATGTCAGTAAATATTCATAATGACCTCATTATAGCTTGGATGTAACGTACATTTTCAAAAAGTCTCTAAGAGACCTATAAAAGGAGAAACATGTAATCAAGGAAAACACAAGATACTACGGGAATATACCTCTGATTTACAAGCTTCCACATTTGAGCATTTGAAAATTCTTTTCTTTATCTATTTTTCAATTATCAGTAATCCGATTCTTCTATACTTTAGATTTGACTAAAAATCTATTTTTTTGGTTAAACAATGGTAGGGTGAACAATCATATACGAAGATGGGGTAATGTGATGCAACTATTGGGGGCCGGGGTTGAAACTACTGGGTAAGAAGGTTAAAGAAAAGGCCATTCTCTCTTTTCTCTGCCTTCAGTTAATGTTTTTTCCAGTTGTTTCATTCAATATTTATCCTACTTTTCCTACACCTACTTCGAAAATCATTTAACATGTGATTTGTTTACGCTAGAGAAGTGTCTACAATGTTTGTCGGAATACATGAGAATGAGACAATATAAACATGAGAAAGAGTGTGAATGTAATGCATATAGATGCATTAATTTAAATGATATTTGTTTTTTTAATATTTCATTCATGCTTTATTGTTCTTCTATTGAGTGTGATATTACTATACCTTTTTTTTTTTTTTTTTGTCAAAACTCATTGACGGACATAAAAAAGAAATACAAAATGGTACTTTTGTTTTGTTTATTTCATATACAAGGTATGTACCCTCCAAAAACAACATTTCAATACACAAGTTTTAAAGTTTGTGATGCAAGCAGTGGCAAGAGGATGTGCTCTCCCTAATGATTTTTTTGTTGCTAATCAGGAAGTGTATTTCATCTATATAATTCTTCATCTTCGTAATCATTATACAACTAATAATAATTTAAATATTTTTATGTATGTTATTAGTAGTTTTAAGATGAATTTTATGTAATTTCAGTGTTTTATTGTTAATACTCCTTGAATCTGTCTTAACTCGATATAACTTGAATAAATTTTATTAGTAATATATTAGTAACAACAAATTATAGAGAAGCATATGTTCTACTTAAATTAAAATTACGAATCAACTTAGATATGTTTTATTTATGTAAGTGTATTCTTCTCATTATAAAGAGATAATATCTAAATCCATATAAGCATACTAATCTTTTTATATATTTTACTTGCATTAGTTCTTTTATGATCGTGTGAAGCGCGGGGCAAATTCACTAGTTTGGTATCTAAAATTAGGTCTGGGTTATTCATTCATGAAATGCCATGTGTCCCTCGCTCAGTATAAATTAGAGGGCATATTAATGCCACAGTACAATGATAGTATCTGAATTAACCAAATAGCGAAACAAAGGATAAATTTAAATATTTTCTTTAGTACATGGGTATATTTGATCCTTCTTCGATTCTAATAGTATAACTCTCACGTCATATTTCAAGTATGTGGTTTTCACAAATTTTTGTTTTTAATTTTTTTTTTATGAAAAATGGGGAAGAGAATTACACAGTAGGATTAAACCCTCACCAACAAAGTGAAAATTTATAGATACAATTTTCTTCCTTAAAAGAAATAGTAAATTAAAATTATAGCATAAAATAAAAAATGATATCTCATTTCAACAGAACAAACCCACACCAACAAAGTGAAAATTTATAGATACAGTTTTCTTCCTTAAAAAAAAAATAGTAAATTAAAATTATAGCATAAAATCAAAAATAATATCTCATTTCAACAGAACAAACTTATTGATTGGATTCTAAATATCTCAAATTCATGTCATAACCCAAGAAAGTAGTTTTCAAATTTCAATGGTCAAAAAAACATTTCTTTTTGAAGAAAAAAAGACTAGAATTGAAAACATTCTCTCTACCTTCATTAGGTAGGGATAAAGTCTGCGTGCAAACTGTCTTTTTCACTTGTTGGGAATATACTGGGTATGTTGTTGTTGTGGTTAGAAAACAGGCTAAAGTTAGTGATAGCTCCAAAATTTTTATATCTCATATCATTTAATTTGGTATCTTATAAGTATTTTATCAATGAAGAACTCTTAATGAGTACATTCTAACAATATAAAGTTCTTGCCATAATACCAAAGTAATTTCCGGACTCCTTTTTTTCGAATACACTTTTTTTTAGGAAAACCGATAAATTGTAATGGTATAACTTCATAAATTCATCTCACTCATTTTAGTTTCTATATTTTAGAGATAATAATGTAACAGCATAAATCTCTTAATGAGTATATACCTTGCAATCAATTTAATTACAGTGCTTTTTTTTTTTTCATTTCAAAAACGTGAATATCCCAATATTAATATGAAGTAATTACTTATATTTTTCTGTAATTTCATGGAGCAATCTAAACTCACGGTATAATAGCACTGTTAGGAAAAGCTTGACAGATAATCTGATATAAATATAGAGGACATAAATTTGAATAAGAATTTTCACTACAAAAATAAAATAAAATAAAATAACTTACGAACTCATCGCTATTCTATATCTAATAGCTCGTCGATAACAAAATTTTTAAGATAATTTATACCTAAATAGAAATAGCGACGATTTTATTATTTAGCTACATAAATTCTCTGTTGCCAATTCCTGTTTTTGTAGTAGTGACTTGTATCTCTTGTTTCGCAGAGGATACCATCAAAAAATTTCCGGAAATTAATATAATGTTATTTCCTTAAAAGACATAGCTTTGTTCTACAAACAAAATGCAATTCACAGTAATATATGTCGACTAGAGTATAGGTTGGAGAAACTTTTTGATGCTTTTGGTTTTTGGTTTTTCACTTTTTTGACGACGTTCTTGATACTCTTGAGAATTTTTTTTTTTAAGAAAAAAAATAAAGGTACAGAGAGTAAAATATCGTGGTAAAAGTTTTACATAGTATTATTTTATTGGTCAGAATGTGAAATTGTAATTAGTTTATTTATATATTATGGGAAATTAATCGAATGAATAAAAGTTTCGTTGTAATTGAAATTTGAAATAATTTAAAAAAATAATTTGAATGTCCCAAAATAAAAACAAACGTACGGAAAATAGTGAAAGCCGTGTTCCTTGCGCTGTAACAAAGATATGTGCCTTGAAATAGAAAGTGCATAACAAGAAGTTGTGAAAAGCAAAAAATAACCCATTTACCGTTGGAGATCGAAAATTCCCCCTTATTGCAATCCTTTTTCAGGGAAAGGGATTGCAATTTCGTGGAAGAAGGATATATTGTGTACTTCATTTGAATATATATAATAATCTCGGGAGCAAGTGAAATGGGGAATAAGGCGAGAGCTTTCGTTCTTTCTTCCCCATTTCATCTGCTCCTTTTTTCCCTGTTATATTCCTTCATCTCTTTCCCCGTGGCAGTTAATGGAGACGAAGTTAATCCCTTGAGATTGCCTTCTGAACAAGACAACCAAGAAATCTGCCCCTTGACGCCGCCGCGGTTGGTAACAGATCATCATTATTCTTGTCCCGTTAAGTGTTTTCGTCCTGACCCTGTTTGTGGGGTCGACGGTAAAACCTACTGGTGTGGTTGTGCCGATGCAGGTTGTGCGGGCGTGCGTGTGGTCAAACTTGGTTTTTGTGAGGTGGGAAATGGAGGGTCTGCACCGGTTTCAGGCCAAGTTCTTCTTTTGCTTCACATTGTTTGGCTTATATTGCTTGGTATTTTTGGATTGTTTGGGCTTCTTTGATTTCATTTAATCAATGTGTATTGGTTTTTTTTCGATTGCTCACCTCCCTATCTTGCTACTTCATTCTGTCAACTTCTTTTTTTATCATTTTCTCTACCTCATAGAAGTTAGATTCTTTTTTTTTTCGACAGTATGATCCAGTCTTTGGAGTAGTAAATTAATGTTTCCGCTGTCTGAGGGAAATTCATGGCTAATGCATGGGTTATCCTTTTTTCTCTTTTTTTTTTTGTTTAATTCGATACGATTCATCAAATTCACATCATTTTTGATTTAATAAATTGTCCATATCTCAATGTTACTTGCATTTAAATTATAGATGAACATAATTGCGTCATGTATAAAATTATAGATGTCCATATCTCATTTTTGACTAATCCTACACATGTTTGCCTCTATGTATAAAATTGTAGATGAACTTGATTTGTTCTAAACAACAGTAGACATTCTTATGGATGAGGAGATCTTTGATTCGCTTAGAAAATTGATAAAGCAGGCAATCTGTATAAAATTCTCAAGCTGACTCATAGTTGACGACTCATGAACATGATAACTTTCGTGCAAATGCACTAGGCTTCTCTATCTGTTGCTCGAACCATCTCCATTTGCACCCTTTTTGATTCTTTACTCGCTCTGACCTCTCCATATATACTACAAGTAAAAGACGACATTTGTAACGCGAAGGCGCGAACATTCGTCATAAAGTCATTATTGTGACGGATTTGTGAACAATTATTGACTCTCGTAAATTCGAGTGTAGTCAAAATTTTGTGACAGATGGAATCCTTGTTTGATTTTTTTTTGAATATCCTCCTTGCTTGGAAGGGTCCTGTATGGGGTAAATTTGATAAACGACAGGCAGTTACTTGACGAGTTGATAATCTTTATCTGTAAAACGGTACATTTGAATTTATAACGCGATATAAAGACAAACAGATTAATTTGATCCCAAAATAATAAATAAATGAAATGAAATGAAAGACTTAGCGTTGAAATAGAGATAAGAAAACAAATAACTTGGTTCGGGGAGCAGGGTTTCGGAAGACAGTAATAAGAATACCAAAAGATAGAAAATAAAGTATATTGAGCTTGGAATAATGTGTAGCATAAGTTTGTCAGAAATTTTGTGTCCTACAATGACCGCTGAAGTCATTATTTATAGTTACACCTAGGGAACAAGGTCCTAAGATCAAACCCCGACAATTATGGGGGCTATTAATGAAAGTGTAACGACAGGCTATGATTTCCAAAATTCTCTGTAACGTATTGTGTATTTAATACTGAGGAATATTCTTCATTGAATATCATCGGGTGGCAAATATTCGTTTGTCCTCGTTAGTAATATTCCTTTCGGGGTTTGTCTAATGTCAACCGAAGCTACTATCACCGGTCTTAGTTTCAACTTGCCTTGCTTTTTGTCTGTCTCCGGTCCCACGTATCTCTCTATTATTTGCGTATTTAATACGAACCGATTTTACCCTATACAGATAGTACCTCGCTTTCCGGTGGCACATCTTTGTGTCATCAGGAAGTTGGTGAAGATACCTTTCTTGGCGTGAAATTTGTTGATCCCTTCTGAAAAATTTCTGACACTTGATTAGACGCAAGTCTCTCCGCATTTAATGCCACGAACACGCGTCACTCCATAATTTAGCAATACTTTCTCCGATTCTCGATGTTCTCATGGCCACAATTTCAGCTGCCTATTTTTTACTTATACGCCTCATTCTTCTTCTTTTACACTTCACAATTTTTCAAAGTATCTCAACTTCTTTGAATTCAAATCTTTCTTGCTTTCACTTTTCTCTAATCTTCTTCTTCTTCAAAGATCTCTTATTACCTTCTGCTAACAATGGCTTCCTCCTCCAAGAACTCAAGTTCTCTATGAAACAAAGAAAGCACTGATGATGCTGCCCCTCCTACGGTGAGCACCATCACACCTAGAAGACACAACACATCCAAAGACTTCGAAGAGAAGTTTCCTTCTACAAGCTCTCATACATGGGCTGTTGGCGTATACCCTTATTCCATCCGTCCTTCTAGCATTCCTGCTGTGAAGAAGGAATGTGGTTGCCATGACCTTATCATCGCTCCCTATTGCACCCTATTTTGCACTAGTCAAGAAAGGATTCGACTTATGATTCCTCTGTTGTTGATAAAAGAGAGTCGCCACCTAATATTTAAAGGTATACTAGTGTCACGACACCAAATCTATTAAGGGTCGTGATGGCGCCGGACACCACTGTCATTCAAACCAACAATAGATAATAAATATGATTCTCATTTTAATATTTTTAAAATTCATAATTTCCTTAAATTTAATAGTAAAAAAGATGGAATTATAGAGTAAATAATAATAGTTTAACCATTTCAATACCGAACAACCCATAATCATCCCAAAACCCGGTGTCACAAGTGCATAAGCCTTAACTAGAAAATATAAAATAGAATGCATCATCTGTCTGGAATAAAACATTGGACAAGAGAGAGAATATAAATACTCTGAAGGAGACTCTGCTATCTACGAATCGTAACATAAGATGCAACTCACCTAAGTCCCCGTATCAACCGCGCCGTTGTGCCCACAAGGCAACTAGAAATACATGTTCCTGTACAGAAAAATATACAGCAAGTGTAGTATGAGTACAAAAATAACGCATACCCAGTAAGTATCCAGTCTAACCTCGAAGAAGTAGTGACAAGGGGTCGACTCCGGCACTTAATATGGGCTATAAGTAATTGCCAATGATATAATTTAAACATGAGTTATATAGAACGACTGTAAGCTCAATATCATGAAGTAAGTAACCAATTCTTTTATTAATAAGAGTTTTCCAAATTTATTATTCATTATTCATCAATGTATATATCAGGCCAATAAAGCAGTATCAATTATTATAAAATCCAAAGTAATCAATACAATCATGCGCAAATCATGCCGAGATCATACAGCCCGATCCAACATATAAATATAAATTATGCACCGTCGAGGATTGAACGACGCGAACCATAGATGTATTTATTAAATCTGCCGAGGCGTTCGTCCTGC
Source organism: Nicotiana glauca (assembly GCA_026770625.1). Taxonomy (NCBI): domain Eukaryota; kingdom Viridiplantae; phylum Streptophyta; class Magnoliopsida; order Solanales; family Solanaceae; genus Nicotiana; species Nicotiana glauca. Next base: position 484,720 of record MU768748.1, read on the forward strand.
TCCACAAAAATATAAACACATTCAAACAACCAAATCGAGAATTTATTCAGGGGCAATTATTCAAGGAAATGTAAACTATCATTTAACGGTCAAGAAAATGAATTTATCCTTCTAAAATTCCTTTACCAAGTTCAATGTGATTTAAGAAACCAGGTTAACAAGAAGGTTGCAGACATCGCAAGTATAGCATAATTTGGGTCCTAGACTACCCAGACTTAAGCATAATAGTAGCTACAGACGGAATCTCGTCACCTCGTGCATAGGTAGCCCCCACAATTAGGAACACATATCAAATTATTTCACCTATGGGGTTAATTCCATCTTACAATGTTAGAAATGAGACTTACCTCTCCTCAAAGCCCATTTTCCGGTCGAAGATTATGCTCAAACCCTCAACTCGGCCTCAATACTCAATTTAGTTTTTCCTTTACCAATTCACCACTACTCGGCTCAGTCTAGCCAAAGAAGACTTAAATACACCAATCAATTCAAGAGAAAACAATTTCAATTAACATAGCTATGATCATTACACAACTTGCAAAAAGTCAACTCCCCGCGCCCGCACCTCGAAAACTGATAAAATTTACAAAACCGAACACCTATTCCGATACGAGTTCAAGCATACCAAAAGTATCAAATTCTGATATCAATCCGTCCTTCAAATCATCATTTTACATTTTGAAAGCTTTTAAAATTTCTCCCAAATTTTTCTTTAGATTCTCATGAATTTTGATGTTAAATCTAAGGTATAATCACAAAATATAATTGAAAATTGGTTAGAGACACTTACCCAATAATTAGATAAGAAAATACTCTCTCAAAATTGTCCACTCTCGGACCTAGGGTTCAAAATATTATAAAATAAAGTAAAAACCCGAGTTACACAGCTGAAAACAAGCTACAGATGTCGCATTTGCGATCTAGGGTTCGAAATTACGAACCCTCGCAAAAGTGAAGAAGCCTTCGCAATTGCAAACACTGTAAAAGGTCGTAGTTGCGATAAAAAGTTCTTAATTGCGAACTGGGCATCACAATTTCGATAGAGATGTTCGCAATTGCGACCACACTACAAACTCTCTCATACGATGTCCATATTCGACGATTCTTTTTCCTATGGATCTGTAATTATGATGCAGATCTAATGGTTTAATAAAAGATGGATTTGGATTTTATTTGCTTAATGTGGTACCATTTATGCTTGAAGAAACAACAACGAAGCATCTAAAACAAGTGCAACACAACCTAAACCTATCTGAAACTTACCCGAACCCCCGAGGCTCCAAAACCAAACACCCACACAAGTCTAAAAATATAACACGAACTTTCTCGAGTCCTTAAATCACATAAAACAACGTCAAAATCATGAATCGCACCCCAAATCAAGCTTAATGAACTTTAAAACTTCAAACTTCTACATTCGATGCTTAAACCTATCAAATCACGTCCGATTGACCTCAAATTTTGCTCACAAGTCACGTTCAACATTACAGACCTACTTCAACTTCCAGAAACAAAATTTGACCACGATATAAGAAAGTCCATTCCCGGTCGAACTTTCCAAAAACCTTCAAATTTCCAACTTTCGCCAAATGACCTCGAAATGACGTACGGACCTCCAAATCCACTTCCAGACGCGCTCCCAATACCAGAATCACCATATGGAGCTATTCCCAAACTCATAATCCCAAACAAACATTGATAACGTTGAAATGCACTCCCGACCAAATTTAGGAAATCCTTCCAAAATGCCAACCTTTCAAAATAGGCGCTGAAACACTCCCGGTTCATCCAAAACCCGATCCGGACGTACGCCCAATTCCAAAATCATCATACGAACCTGTTGGAACTTTCAAAGCCCGATTCCAAGGTCGTTTACTCATATATCACACCTTAGTGAATTCTCCCAACTTAAAGCTTCTGAAATGAGAATTTTCTCTCTAAATCAACTTCGAACTTCCTGAAACTCAATTCTGACCGCACGTACAAGTCATAATACATGAAGTGAAGATATCATGGTCTCAAATTGTCGAACGACGTGCTATAGCTCAAAATGACCGGTCGGGTCATTACATTCTCTCCTACTTAAACATACGTTCATCCTCGAACGTGCTAAGGACTGCGCTGGAGTTGTTCGAAGTTACTGTTAACACCTCGTACACCTAACCATGCTACCACAATTAGTTGAGCACACTAGCTCGAGCCAGTCTGAGGATTCTCCGTTTTACTTAGTCAAATTAGCCTTATAGCCAAATTCCAACATCTGGAATTTTCCACCAGGCCCGCTTTCAATATACGAACACCGTATCAGTCACTACACACTGCACTAATATATGTTTGCATACCTTTGCTGAATCCACACCATGCATCGCATAATTCACATGACCATAAGAATATCCTCTAATAACGACAACTAAAATTTCACGAATCTGATGCTCATAACACACCTCATGACTCATATAAGTCCTGTTCCAACTCTTGCAATACTACCATGACGGAAGAGATGTGTAGGAATTCATAACCAACTGCCGAGTCAACCAATCATTGAGTTCCTCCTCTTAACAAGGACCATTACCTCATTCTAGACTTGAATATCGATATTTACTCTGTAATGTGCTTCATACAAATATGATTGCACTGATCCCAGGTCCAATAATCTCGTCTCACCCAATACAAATTGTTCGGGCAATAAGCCATCTCAGACACTACCAAAAGTCCCATATGATTCCACTATGTGCCAACAAGCCGTAATTCAAATGTGATATATAAGGAAAACGAACTCTGGAGAGAACTACTCAGCCTACGCAACTAATTAAACAACCGAAGGGATGTTATGAACCTTCCTCAGAAAATGAAAAACAAAACACACACGGGTAGATATGGGGAATTGTACTCAACATTACACTATTGCGGCATGCAGCCCAATCCGCACATATACCGATGCGGCATGCAACCTGATCCAACCATGATACCCATAGCGGTGTGCCATCTGATCCAAATAATGTACCAGTGGCGGCGTGCCACCCGACCCACACATAATAATCTTATAAAGGAAATACTTACCGAGCTAAAATTCTTATACCTGTGAAATACCCAAATATCAACCACAAGCATGCGAAGTGCATAAAATACAAATCATGGGGAGACGGATAGCGCCATACGCCACGAAACTCAAGCACAACTAAGGTGCAATATATGATATGCATCTCGAGAGTCATTATGCTCACATAACACCATCGCTATATAGAACCTTAACACATATGCAATAGTCAAGCCGTTTCACAACCCACACGGCACAATATAGTATTAAATGAAATAGTCGACGATGAAATAACATCCAACATTCGAATACTCCTCTATAAGGAGCGCTATGTTGAAATGAACACATCCAGCCTGATATAGAGCCCACATTCATATTTAGATCCATCCACGGACCTCAAGCCGATTCTGATTATACCGCGTTGGGCTAATATCCTTTCAAGGATTCACAATAACCCTTTTTTCCTATGACACACAAGAACAACCGTCAAATCTGGAACAAACTTCCATAGTCCACAACCAAATGAACTGAGTGCCCTTCAGGCATAAATTCTCACATTAAATAATAGTACCCCAATCTCCATAATTAGTTTCAATCTTTAATCAATTAGGTGACTACCTGTCACACTTATACCATTTTCCAGTGGGATACGCTCATACGACCTTCCACACCAGATAACAAGTCTGCACATCCATACTACCGACCATATAATGTTGTAAAGCGAATCAAGAATCCGCAAATCAGTATACCATGCCTCTTACATGAGACACCGATCTCAGGTGACACTATAGACAAAACCAGCTTACTCTACCATCTGAATCCTTTTCTGCTTATTCGAGCTTGTGATATTCTTGCCAACACCGAACCGCAACCTTGATCCTTAACTTTCAAATTTCATGCTGCTCATCGCATCTATCTTACCAATATGGGAGAAACCAAGAATTTCATCATAACTCCTGAACCACTAATAGGATACACACTTTATTTTGTAGAAACCTTTCACTTTACTCGTTTTAGGAGAATCATTGTAACACGTGGTTGAATCCCCATAACCGAAGAAAATACAATCCTCAAGTAGTGGTCTAAAATACCATAACTTTTCTGGGATCCGTCTACACATAACATGCCATAATACTCGAATGCATCCAAATACAATAAATTATGGCTGCCTTCAAGCTTTGTACCGCCACAAATCACATGTATAACTCCACGTGCTGAAGGAACTGATCATTGACACCATCATGCCAATTTAACAATTGCTAGCCAACCCTTGTTCTCCTAATTCATTCTTAACTTGCCTTAGAAATAATAATAGCACCATTCAAACATAACGAACTTACATCCGCGCTCACCCCGAGTGTCCTTATTTCACGAGACCATGCAGTCTCAATTCCCACGAACCACCTCATACCCTCTTTATACGCATATTCACATCTTTAACTGGTACACCCATTCTGATAATTCCTCTATGAATCTGAAGATATTTTCTCCCATTCCTCTCATGTTACACCACTGATCAAATATAACACAGAACACTCTAAGCCCCTTTTCATAATCCGCTGCAAAAGATCGATACTCAACCATACTACGGACTCGAAATCCCCAGGCACCACACTTTAACTTTTTAATCCACTAGGATTGTTGTTAAGAGTCACCCACTATGACTTGGTCCCAAATATAATCAACTCCAAGGTTTTTCTATCATATGAACACCCTCTCAAAGAAGCACCCGGCCGAATCACCTTCCTTTTAACTCACCACTACATGAAGCATAAATCTTAAGTCTTCCTAAAGCTTGAATATGAATTGATAAGGCCAATCATAGCATACATTCTTCAAATCCTTTGCTCAAATTACCACTGATGTTATCTTTCCTTAGTCGTAGTAACCCATTAATATGTCGATAACTAGAAACCTTACAAGTAGATAACCATACAATCCAATCGTAGGTGGTGGGGCTCTCCCACTTAGCTTGGAGCTACCATTGCATAAACTTGGAATCCACCAATTCTTTCTTCATTGTTGACATGGTCTTGAACAATCAACTCGCCAAATTTCTTGAAAATTTCTGTTAGCATTTCATGAACACTCTGAATCACTAACCACATTCACATATTCGAACTCTTACGGGATAGCCAGTAGAATTCTACGTAAAAGCTTCGTCAAAACCACACGACCGCTAACCTGCTCACAGAGAAAACCCACATATGGAAATTATATGCCGACATCTTCCAACGTTGCTGCACTGGGTACAATTGCTACAAAATCAATAAAATATCCTGAGCCCGTGCTCATTCACCAGATGTACAAGTCCATTCACTCCCCATGGACATCAACTAAAGGTGCAACAATATATTCCAATCCAAAGTAATGTTGCACTCCTCTTCATATCAAGCAAACTCCTTTGCATCGTATCCAACCTTTCTCCATATAATAGCCAATATTCCAAATTAAGCTCGGAGACCTAGTCACGGTCCACCACGAATCCCAAATCACTTTAAACTTTCCTCAAGGCGTGTAGTTATCCTACCACTAAACCCATATGCTACTATGCCACTCTCCCACTTTGGTCAAAACCTCTCCTTTAAGCAACTACTCGACTTCTGCTTCTTACACCTAGCCTTCTAGAAATTTAACCACCGCATGAAACTTCCCACATGTCCTTCCTCATCCTTTGCTACCCAGTTGCTGCCTTAAATAAAAAATCCATCTCTGTAGCACTTGGACCAATAGATCGCTACCAACTTTAACCCTTCTGAAGACCATCTTTCTCGAGACATTAACACTAAGAGCACCGATTCATTCCTGAACCACCGCACACCGCAATCTCTGACAGCTGCTTTCCATGTACTACTTCGTAATACTCTATCCCAAAGGCGAATTGAAGAAGAACATGACATCGACAAACCTAATACATTCAACAAGGACAACGATACCACATCACAGATGAAAATTCCACCATGCTCGAAAATACTAATCTCGCTACTCCATCGATCTAAACCTAAACATTCATAGTCTGATTGCCTTTCCTCATCCAAAAATGAAATACTAAATCTCTGAATCATGCACCGAGTAAATCTCTTTCCAAATCATTCACTGTTTCAACACATAGACAAGCATCCTACCATTACACCAACACCATGCAATAGCAAAGCACGAATCGTTTTAACAATCAATGCCAAATATCAAAACCTTAGGTAGTACTGATAATGATCTGAAAGGACAAAATGACCTTCCACAAGGCGACGACATTAACCAATCAATTACACAGTAAGAAACATCCTACACCACATCTGTAGTACCATTACAATTTCTCAATTCCGATTTATAACAAGTATTTCACGCCGCATAAGATCGAGTAGGAAAGAAAAAAAGGCATAAGCCTAAAAGGAATCAAATCGCACGATGAGGAATCAAGAAGGGAAGTGCTCCTAACAGCCATGTAGCCTCCCGAAGACAAGTACATATGCCTCCATACCAATCTGAAAGACTCTAGACTTGCTCATGACCCGTGAGACCTAAGTGAACCTAGTGTTTTGATACCATGTTGTCACAATCCCAAATCCATTAAAGGTTGTGATGGTGCAGGACACCACTGTCATACCAGCCAACAATAGATAATACATTTGATTCTCATTTTAGTATTTTTGAAGTTCATAATTTCCTTTAATTTAATAGTAAAAAGTTGGAATTACAATGTAAATAATAATATTTTAACCGTTTCAAATCGAGCAACCCATAATCACTCCAAAACCTGGTATCACAAGTGCATGAGCATCAACTAAGAAAAATAAAATAAAATTCATCATCTGTCCGGAATACAACATGGGACAGGAGAGAGAAATATAAATACTCTGAAGGAGACTCTACTAGCTACGGATCGTAACATAAGATACAACTCACGTAAGTCCCCGTATCAACCACGCCGTTATACCCACAAGACCACTAGACATAAATATATATGTACAAAAAAGTGTACAATAAGTGTAGTATGAGTACGAAAATAACGCGTACTCAGTAAGTATCTAGTCTAACCTCGAAGTAGTCACGAGGGGTCGACTCCGACACTTACTATGTGCTATAATAAAATGCCAATGATATAATTTAAACATGATTTGTATAGAACGCTGTAAGCTTAATATCATAAAGTAAGTAACCAATTCTTTTATTGATAAGAGTTTTCCAAAATTATTTTTTATCATTCATCAATGTATATCTCAGGCCAATGAAGCAGTATCAATTATTATAAATTTCAAAGCGATCAATACAATCATGCGCAAATTATGCCGAGGTCGTACGACCCAATCCAACATATAAACATAAACTGTGCACTGCCGAGGGTCGAACGACATGAACCATAGATGCATATATTAAATCTGCCTAAGCGTTCGGCCCACTCCACAAAAAGATAAACACATTCAAATAACCAGATTGAGAATTTATTAAGGGGCAATTATTCAAGGAAATGCAAATTCTCATTTAACGGTCAAGAAAATGAATTTTATTCTTTTAAAATTCCTTTACCAAGTTTAATGTGATTTAAGCAATCAGGTTAACGAGAAGGTTGCAGACATCGCAAGTATAACATGATTTGGGTTCTAGACTACCCGGACTTAAGCATAATAGTAGCTACACATGGACTCTCGTCACCTCGTGCGTACGTATCCCCCACAATTAGGAACACATATCGAATTATTTTACCTATTGGGTTAATTCCCCCTTACAAGGTTAGAAATGAGACTTACCTTGCCTCAAAGCCCACTTTTCGGTTTAAGATTATGCTCAAACCTTCAACTCGGCCAACTCAATACTCAATTTAGTTTTTCCTTTACCAATTCACCACTACTCGGCTCAGTCTAGCCAAAGACAACTTTAATACATCAAACAATGCAAGAGGAAATCATTTCAATTATCAATGCTATGATCCTTACACAACTTGCAAAAAGTCAACTTCCCGGGACCGCACCTCGGAACCCGATAAATTTAAAAAAATCTGAACACCCATTCCGATACGAGTTCAACGATACCAAAGTTATTAAACTTCGATACCAATTCGTCCTTCAAATCATCATTTTACATTTTGAAAGATTTTACAATTTTCCCCAAATTTTTCTTTAGATTCTTATGAACTTTGATGTTAAATCTAAGGTATAATCACAAAATTTAATTGAAAATTGGGTAGAGGCACTTAGCTGTCACGAACCCAAAACCAACCCGGTCGTGATGGCGCCTATCATGGAACTAGGCTAGCTGACACAAACCCAAAACCAATCAATATTTTCACTCCTATGATGAGATCAAATCTATTTATAAACCCTTATAAAGTGTTTAACACAAAAACAACAGTGCGGAAAGAAAGCCCGACATCGGGGTGTTACTAGTCATGAGCATCTACTACAACTGTCTGACAACATCAAGACCAATATGGCCGGGAAAAATCACAAGAATACACTAAGGGAGAATAAGGAGGGAGAAGAGCAGGGCTGTGATTGTCAAGCAGCTACCTTGCTAACTTCGATGAACCTGCCATCGAGCTCAAAAATATCTGAACCTGCACACAAAGTGCAGGGAGTAATGTGAGTGCGCCAACTCAGTAAGTAATAAAAGTAAATAGAGACCGAGGGGTAGGAAACAAATAAGATCCACATCATGATAAATTCAGTAAGCACATCATGCTTTTAAATCAGAATATGAGTCAAATCATCTCATTTATAATCCGGCTTTTTGTTAAAAATCATTTAACGATGCTTTCCAACAGTTCTAATAGAGGCTCAATGCAGTTTACAGTAAAAGTGATGAAGATCATAATCGGCCCCCTGGGCAAAACATAGTTCTTAATACAGCCCCTTGGGAAAAACATGAATCATAAACAGCCCCTCGGAAAAATCTCTCAATCACTTCTATACATTTCACAATATAAAAATCTTAGAGGAAATAATAAATCCAAATCAGTGATTAAATTCCGAACATCTCGTAAAAACTCTAGTTTCAATGAAAGTTGTTTATAAATATTGTTCAACATTTTTAATAGAGGCTTAGTATAAAGAGGAGTGAAAACAGTAATTTCATAAAAACAAGCCCCTTGGGCAAAGCATCACTCATAAATATATATAGCCCTCGGGTAATCCTTTCAGTCACTCGAGACTCAACTCTCATCAATCAACGCTCACACTCAGCACTCACTCTCTATAGGTACCTTATAATAACTGCTGTAGCGAACATCTCGATCCATAAATATTTAGTCGACTGCGCTCACTAGGGGTGTCCAGACTCCGGAGGGGCTCCTACAGCCCAAGCTCCATATCGCTGCAGTGTGCAGCCTGATCCATATATCGTTGCGGTGTTCAACCCGATCCATATATATATATATATATATATATATATATATGCGTGCAGCACGATCCATAAATATATAATCCTCACAATCAGGCCCTCGGCCTCTCTCATCCATCAACCTCACAATCATCGGCCTCTCTCAGTCATCAACCTCACAAGCCACTCGGGCTATCAGTAAAATAGGGTGCTCAGCCAAAAATATTATTTTTATGCATTAAAAGAATAATAAATACTGAGTTATGAAATCAATAAAAACATAACATGACTGAGTACTGATCTTAAGTCAAAAAGTGAGGAAACAATAAGGAAAAGCCCCTAAGGTCCAACCAACTTGGCACGAGGCCCAAATATGGCATTCAACCCAAAACATAGTAATATTTTCAAAAATACAAGGGTATCAAATAGTTTTCAGTCAAATAAGCAACTTAAGAGTCGCTACGGGACATACCAGGTCATAATCCCTAACAGTGCACGCCCCCACGTTCGTCATCTAGCATGTGCATCACCTACACATATTGAAACGAAGTGAAATTCGGGATTTCATACCCTTAGGATAAGATTTACAATCATTACTTACCTCAAGCCGGATGAAAATCTACTCCGTAATGCCCTTGCCTCTCGACCCGGCATCAATTCATCCCGAATCTAGCCAAAATCAGAATCATAACATCAATACAAGCCAAAGGGACAAAGCCCATGCGAAAATTATCAAAGTAAACTCAAAATTCCAAAATTGGTCAAACCCGGCCCCGGTCCCACGTCTCAAAATCCTACAAAAGTCGCAAAACTAGAAACTCATTTCACTCCCAAGTCTATACATAGTAAAATCATCAAAACCGGACCTCAATTCCCAAATTAAACTCTTCAATTTCAAGCCCTAATATCCCAATTTCTTCTCAAATTTTCCCACTAATATCATGATTAAGCAAGGGAATACTTGCCATAAACACAAGATACAAGGCCCAAGTTGCTTACCTCACGAAAACACTTGTTTCCCCATTGAAATCACTGTTTGGAGCTCCAAAATCGACCAAAACTTGTGGAAAATGAACCAAAATTCGCGAAGTCCACAATTTATACTTTCTGCCCAGAGGTACCGCATCAGCGGTAAAAAATGTTGCTACTGCGACGCTGCACTTGCGGAAAATCCATCTTATGTGTGGTTCCAACTTAAACCCTCAGAAACCGCTTCTGCGATCACAACACAACACCTACTATCTCGCTAGTGCGATAAAATTAAAGGACCTGCGATCAAACTTCAACTGGTCCAAAACCGCATATGCGGCTTTCCTCTCGCATCTGCGACCTCGCACCTGCGATCCCCAATCCGCATGTGCGGATGTGACAAGAGCAACAAAAGTCTGCTATATCAACTTATTGCAAATCCTTCAGTCAACCATCCAAATCCATCCCGAGGCCCTTGGGATCTCAACCAAAAATACGAACAAGTAACATATCATCATTCAAACTCATACCAACCCTCGGAACACTCAAAACAATATCGAAACACCAAATCACCCTCAGATTCAAGCCTAAGGATTTCAAATCTTCCGAATTCCACAACCGATCCAAAAACCTATCAAACCTCACCCGAATGACCTAAAATTTTGCACACATGTCACAAATAACACAACAGACCTACTCCAATTTCCAAAGTTCCATTTCGACCTCGATATCAAAAATTTCACTGCCGACAAGAAAATGCCAAATTTCCAATTTCGCCAATTCAAGCCTAAATCTACCACGGACCTCCAAAATACCTTCCGAACATGCTCCTAAGTCCAAAATCACCCAACGGATAACAAAATCATAAAAATTCAAATCCGAAATCGAATACTAAAAACTCAAGACTTGGTCAAACCTTTCAAATTTAAAGCTTCAAGCTGAGAATCATTCTTCCATATTTGTTCCAATTATCCTAAAAACCAAAACCAACGATTTACATAAGTCATAATACATCATAAGGGGCTAGTCATGCTCGAGAACTGGCAAGCGAAGTGCAAATGCTCAAAACAACCGGCTGGGTCGTTACATCCTCCCCCACTTAAACATGCGTTCGTCCTCAAACGTGTCCATAGTTGTTTCAAAAGCCACCAAATTGCCATGTATCCTCACTATGCACATACCGGGGGGTGATCCCACGTCACCCCATCCCATATAGGTCCAATAGCACAGCAAAACTGAAATTCCGCAATCCAACCAAGCCCATAAACCTTAGAACCAAATTTCCACTTTCGAAACTATCTATAAGATCAGAATCTCACATCTATACACAAAATAAGTTTGAACCAGCTTTAACAAACCATATCTGTAATCGTAGATGTAATTACATGACATACCACATAACTCAAACACTCGAAGTGATAACTTCTAATCACAGAGGTTGCTGAAACAACCGAATATCGATAATAAACCTCTTATCAGAAAAGCCTCATTCCAAAACTTTCGTATACTGCCAATGATTAATGAAACACGCAGAAAGTCATAACCATTCCTTAGATTAATCATTCATAAAGCTCCCTCTCCTTTGGCAAGGACCATAGTAAATTTCTAAGCCGAATCCCGATATTATCCTTCCAACATGCTAAAATCGAATCCGATAGTATTCATTTGGTATCCCAATGACCTCATCTCATCCAATACGGCTACTCTAGTGACATAACACATCGACACAATCTCAAGCCACAACCCCTGCACCACTAAGCAACAGTCCAAATGTACTCAAATCATAGAAAGTGAATCAAATAAGAGAGTTGTACCGCAAGCTTACCAGTACCACCACAACACGATGTTAAGAACTTATCACATACCATAGGACCAGAACACACAAATCTAACCCGATGATCATACCTATACATAACTTTGTTGCAATGCATGATCCTATCCCAACACCGGTCCACACGAAACACCTCAAGTTACCATGCTTAAAATCAACAAGCATGCACAATTTGATGCCTAGAATCAAGAGCGAATCACCGTAATCACGGAGAAGCAAATGATGCAATGACATACTGGCCCAAAAGAACATACCAAATGCATAATCAATCGTGCAATACCCAACTACTCATCTCGCTCAAATTCCTCTATAAAGCTCCAAATGAACCGCACCATTTGTGCATATAGCTAACGAATTACAACTCCTCGTAACATAGAAGAGTACTCTTAGATCACTCCAGAATATGAGTAAGTTCAACAACAATCGAATGGCACATCTCTCAACAATGGAAGTTTGGAGTCAACAAATCCAACCCGGTGCAGAACACATATCCATGTTGGGCCTACCAATGAACCCAAATCAACTCTGGTCATCCACAACAGATAAATAACCATCCAAAGTCCACAGTGACTGAATCACAACACATACTACCCTCTGACTAACCTTAGCTACATTTTCACAGTCCAGAACCATGAAACAATCTACTCACGAAAACTCTCAGTCTCCAAATTCATAGAACATACGAATCACCATCTCTGGTCTCAACTCCACCGCTTAAATGTCCACACTTCTCCGATTACACGGTCATCCTACGAGGAATACTCCTAAAATTTTTCTATGCCACAAGGCAAAATCTGAATTCTAGAAATCGATCAAACAAGAGAGTGTCGCAATACGATAAAGTATCCATAACTTAATCACATTGACCTTTCTGAAATGTATAACCTCATCAAGCCATACCAATTAGCAATATCATTTGCCTAACCATCTAAAACTGCCCGTGCTGCCTAAGAGTTTATGACCTTCCTTTCAGAACTGAACTTTAATCTTACACATGCAATCTCAACCCTACACAACATACTGCATATACCACACCATCCTATGTCAAATATGAGGGATACATAGTCCATTCCGAGCCATAAGCAACTACATACTCAACTAGCCAAGAACTTTCCATTTGATCCCATCTAGAAGAAAAGTCACTATACATCACATGCTCCTCACGCAAGTAGAAAATATACATCTCTGACCGTGGTAGAAATCATCAAGAACTCTACGAATCCCTTTTGCACAAAATTGGACCATCAGGACTAACTCCTTCTAACTTAACCAAGCTATGCAAGCCATCAAAACCTAAGAGCATTGCTACGAAACACCTGTAGAAACTCATTACCTTATAAGCACCCAAGGAACTAATCATATCACTTATCATGCCGATCCGACCTACTACCAAGCTGTCCTATTTATCCAAGTTCCTTGTATATTACCTTCAAATTGATGCTTCCCTTTGCCATAATGCCGCAATCCTCAACCTAGAATCACTACACGAGACTCAATCATGAAACTACACAGTGTAAGGCTCGTAAGCTGCTGAATACTCTCTTAAATACCCAAAAGTACCACATTCAAATACTTACCCTGAAGAGACTCCTGCGAGTCTAAAGCCATTATCTTTACCTTCTTGATACTGATGTATAGAATCCATAATGATATAGAAATGCCACAAATCTTGACATCCTTAAATGTAAACCCCAGTTTCCAGCCAAATACACATCCTAAAGATCTCTTATTATTGCATATGAGTCTTGAATCCATTAAAACCATTCTCGGGAGTCATCCACTCTACTCAGGTTTCAATTAAACTGATCAAACGTGTCGAACGACCTGTGCCCCACCAGAAACACCTAAAGAAGTAACCCATCCTTCTAAGCAACCGAGTGATATCCTACTCCATACTCATTACATCCCTTACAATAACGACTAATTCATTTGACGTTTCTCATATACCTAAAAAGCATAACACAACCCTTATCCAAAGTTTCCTTTACTCGAGTTATCCTCGATGTCAACCCCTGTAAGCCACAACTGATTCTCCAGTATGCCTCAAACTAGAACCAACATATCTCATAACCGTGCAATCAAATGATCAATAGCAGACTCCCCCACTTGGCTCAAAGCCATAGATCAAAACATAAAATAGCTCACAATGCCTATACTCTATCACTACTATAATACCATAGTGAGATTCAAATAAATCCCTTATAAGCTCATGAAACACATACCATCTCATATTTCAAATCATTTGCAAACCTCGCATTCACCCTCATAACAGACAAGACAACTCTTCTATGCTATCCAAACTCAAACTACAGCACGTATAGTTCACTAATAAAAGAGGACTCCCAACCAATGACATAAGGACACACAAACCTCAGAACACTCTGCAGGAGATAATCCACTTGCTTAGCCTCAAACTGGTATCTCTCTATACTCTCCCATAATCATAACTATTACCCAATCACTTAACCTTCCTGAGTCTGAACTCATATCACGGCATGAAATTTACTTCATTCCACAACTAGACAACATGAAAATATCATTCAACACACCCATAACTCGGGGCTACACATCAAACCAAGATGGAAATCAAGCACCAAATCATTCTTCCTACCCTCAAGTAGACCCTTCTTATCACATCCAAATCGTATGAACACACCTCGCAGTCACATCATACTCATCACATAGCCATATAACTATCACTTCTACTAATAAGGACACTACAGAACATATAAATCCATAAGCTCGTGCTCACACAATCAACGCCTCAATGCTCAAGCTACAGGCAAAAAATTCAGCCTCAAGTCCTCCAAACTAGCCTAATATCAACACATAGAAATCATATCTCGCCCCTCAACTAGGGAATCACAATCGTCGATGTACAACTGATACCGAGCGTTCATGCGCGCATACGAATGTGTAAAAGGAAATCATAGAGTTATATTTCAACCTGAATTAATGACACATGATAAGAATTCAAGAATGCAAGATTTTCTAAAGGTTCTGCAGCCTCTCGAAGATATGTCTCCGTACCGATCTGTTAGAGTCTACTAAACTTGATCATGAATCGTGAGACCTATGTAACCTAGGCTCTGATACCAACTTGTCACGACCCCAAAACCAACCAGGTCATGATGGTGCCTATCATGGAACTAGGGCAGCCGACACAAACCCAAAACCAATCAATATTTTCACTCTTAGGATAAGATCAAATCTGTTTATAAACGTTTATAAAGTGTTTAACACAAAAGCAACAGTGCAGAAAGAAAGCTCGACATCGGGGTGTCACTAGTCATGAGCATCTACTACAACTGTCTGACAACATCAAGACCAATATGGCCGGGAAAAATCACAAGAATACACTAAGGGAGAATAAGGAGGGAGAAGAGCAGGGCTGCAATCGCCAGGCAGCTACCTTACTAACTCCGATGAACCTGCCACCTAGCTTAGAAATATCTGAAACTGCACACAAGGTGCAGGGAGTAATGTGAGTATGCCAACTTAGTAAGTAATAAAAGTAAATAGAGATTGAGTGGTAAGAAACAAATAAGATTCGCATCATGATAAACTCAGTAAGCACATCATGCTTTTAAATCAGAATATGAGTCACATCATCTCATTTATAATTCGATTTTTGGTTAAAAAACATTTGAAAATGCTTTCTGATAGTTCCAATAGAGGTTCAATGCAGTTTACAGTAAAAGTGATAAAGATCATAATCGGCCCCTTAGGCAAAAAATAGTTCGTATACAGCCCCTTGGGCAAAACATGAGTCATAAATAGCCTCTCGGGAAAACATCTCAGTCACTTATATACATTTCACAACATAAAAATCTTTGTGGAAATAACAAAGCCAAATGAGTGATTAATTTCCGAATATCTCATAAATACTCTAATTTCAATGAAAGTTGTTTAAAAACATTGTTCAACATTTTCAATAGAGGCTTAATATAAAGAAGAGCTAAAATAGTAATTTCATAAAAACAAGCCCATGGGGAAAATCATCACTCATATATATCCCCTCGGGCAAGCCTCTCAGTCACTCGAGACTCAACTCTAGTTAATCAGCACTCACGCTCAATAGGTACGTGATAATAACTGATGCGACGTGCAACTAATCCATAAATATATAGTCTACTGCACTCACTGGGGGTGTGCAGACTCTGGAGGGGCTCCTACTGCCCAAGCACTATATTGCTGCAGCGTGCAACCCGATCCAACATATCGCTGCGGTGTGCAACCCGATCCATTTATCGCTGCAGTGTGCAGTATACACACACACACACACACACACACATACATATATATATACACACACACACACACACACACACACACATATATATATATATATATATATATATATATATATATATCGTTGTGTCGTACAACCCGATTCATAAATATATAATCTTCACAACCAAGCCCTCGACCTCTCTCAGTCATCAACCTCACATCAGGATCTCGGCCTCTGTCATCAACCTCACAAGCCACTAGAGCTATCAATAAGACAGGGTGGTCAACCCAAAATATCATTTTTATGCATCAAAAGAATAATAAATACTGAGTTGAAATCAATAAAAACATAACATGGCTGAGTACCGATCTTAAGTCAAACAATAAGGAAATAATAAGGAAAATCCCCTAAGGGTCCAAACAATTTGGCATAAGGCCCAAATATGTCATTCAGCCCAAAACATAATAATATTTTCTAAAACATAAGGGTATCAATTAGTTTTCAGTCAAATACACAACTTAAGAGTCGCTACGGGACGGACCAAGTCACAATCCCCAACGGTACACGCCTCCACGTTCGTGTTCTAGCATATGCGTCACCTCAATATAGTGAAACAAAGTGAAACCCGAGGTTTCATACCCTCAGGACAAGATTTACAATCATTACTTACCTCAAACCAAACAAAAATCTTCTTCGCAATGGCCTTGCCTCTCGACCCGGCCTCAATTCATCCCGAATCTAGCCAAACTCAGAATCATAACATCAATACAAGCCAAAGGGACAAAGCCCACGCGAAAATTATCAAATTAAGCTCAAAATCCCGAAATTGGTCAAACTTGACCCCCGAGCCCACGTCTTGGAATCCAACAAAAGTTATAAAACGAGAACGCCTTTCACTCCCGAGTCTATACATACCAAAATCATCAAAATCGAACCTCATATGGCCCCTCAAATCCCCAATTTAAACTCTCCAATTTAAAGCCCTAATCTCCCATTTTCTTCTCAAATTTTCCCACTAATATCATGATTAATCAAGGGAATAATTGCCATAAACACAAGATACGAGGCCCAAGTATCTTACCACACTGAAAACACTTGTTTCCCCCTTGAAATCACTGCCTGGAGCTCCAAAATCGACCAAAAATGGTGGAAAATGAACCAAAATTCACGAAGTCCACAATGTATACTTTTTGCCCAGAGGTACCGCATCTGTGGTCAAAAATGTTGCTTCTGCAATGCCCCACCTGCGAAAAATCCATGGCAGGTGCGGTTCCCACTTAAGCCCTCAGAAACCGCATCTGCGATCACAACACCGCACTTGCGGTCTAGCTACTGCAATAAAATCAACGCACCCGCGATCAAACTTCAACTGGTCCAAAACCTCATCTACGGCCTTCCTCTCATATTTGCAGCCTCACACCTGCGGTCCCCAATCCAAAGGTGCGGATATGGCAGAAGCAGCAAAAATCTGCTGCATCAACTTAATGCAAATCCTTCCGTCAACCATCCAAATCCATTCCGAGGCCCTCGGGATTTCAACCAAAAATACGAACAAGTCTCATATAATTCAAACTCATACCAACCCTCAGAACACTCAAAACAACATCGAAATACCAAATCGGTTCAAGCCTAAGGATTTTAAAACTTTCGAATTCCACAACCGATCCAAAAACTATCAAACCTCATCCTAATGACCTGAAATTTTGCACACACGTCATTAATGACACAATAGACCTACTCCAATTTCTGGAGTTCCATTCCGACCCCAATATCAAAATTTTCACTGCTGACCAGAAAAAGCCAAATTTCCAATTTCGCCAATTCAAGCCTAAATCTACCACGGACCTCCAAAATATATTCCGATAACGCTTCTAAGTCCAAAATCACCAAACAGAGCTAACCAAATCATAAAAATTCAAATCCGAGATCAAATATTGAAAAGTAAAGACTTGGTCAAACCTTTCAAATTTTTAAAGCTTCAAGCTGAGAATCATTCTTCCATATTTGTTCCGATTATCCTGAAAACCAAAACCGACGATTTACATAAGTCATAATACATTATACGAGACTAGTCATGCTTGATAAAAGGCGAGCGAAGTACAAATGATCTAAATGATCGGTCGGATCATTACATTACCCAATGATTTTATACGAAAATTCTCTCCCAAAATAGCCCACTCTCGGACCTAGGGTTCAAAATATGGTAAAATGAAGTAAAAACCCTAGTTACACATCCGAAAACAAGCTGTAGATGTCGCATTTGCAATCCAGGTTTGAAATTGCGAAACCTCGCAAAAGCGAAGAAGCCTTCAAACTTTCAGAATCAGAATCCGACCCCGATATGAAAAAGTCCACTCGTCAAACTTTCAAAAAACCTTCAAATTTCCAACTTTTGCCAAATGACCCTGAAATGACCTACGGACTTCCAAATCCACTTCTGGATGTGCTCCCAATACCAGAATCATCATACGGAGCTATTCACAAACTTGGAATCCCAAACGTACATTGATAACATTGAAATAAACTCCAACCAAATTTAGGAAATCCTTCCAAAATGCCAACTTTCCACAATAGACGCCGAAATACTCTCGGGTTATCCAAACCCAATCCAGATATACTCCCAAGTCCTAAATCATCATACGAACCTGTTGGATCTTTCAAACCCTGATTCCAAGATTTCTTACTTAAAAATCTCACCTTAGTAAATTCTCCCAACTTAAAGCTTCCCAAATGAGAATTGTTTCTCTGAATCAACTCCGAACTTCCAAAAAATCAATTTCGACCACACGTACAAGTCATAATACCTGAAGTAAAGCTATTCATGGTCTCAAACTGACGAACAATGTGCTAGAGCTCAAAATAACTGGTGGGGTCATTACAACTAGAGTACCTATTTAATTACCAAGTCATATTATTTATTAGTTTGCTAACCTATGAGATTATGGGTAAGTATTTTTGTTCTTCTAAGAGAAAAGTATTAGGCACCCCTTAATCTACCTAAGGTATCTCCATCGGACTTAGACTAAGTTTGGGATCAATTATTTATAAAATGCTTTGATTAGTAATTAAGAGTAATGCTTACTGTGTACTTAAAGGAGAGGGTATGATATTAATGAAAGTAATGTGAGACCCTAAAGGGGTATGAATTTTTAAAGAAGTCCAACAGATATATTGAAAGAGTTTTGAAATAGGCATGCAAGTGGTCAAGATTCTTATAAGCTTGTAAAATAGATTGTTTATGAAAAATACTTGGTTTGGGGTGGTTATTTATGTAATTCTAAAGGGGTGTTTTGTACGAAAGTGAGCCTCAAGTTTACCTTAGATTATGAGGACTTCAAAAAAGAGATCATTTGCCGAAAATCCCTTAAGGGTGATAGTTTTTGAAGTTCTAATTTTCCCTTTTGAAAGAGAAGCTGAGATCTAATTTCACATCTTTGAAATAGAGCTGCTGTTTTGCTAAGTCCTGGGTTTTAAATTCCTTTAAGAAAAATAAAAGTGAGCGAAAAATACAATAATATATGAATAGATTGTAATCAGCAAAATAAGGATCTAATACTAAATAATTTTTCTTTTTAATCCTATATCATTTAAGGCTTGCCCAAGTTTATATTAAAGCATAAGAGAAAAACATATGATCTAATATATGTGTTATACACATGAGAGGTAAAACAACAATAAAGACATAACAAATACAACAAACATTTAATTAAACTAGCAGAAACAGTAAACTAAATTAACGAGACAGTAAATAATGATAAAAGAGTTGAGGGAAATAGGACTGGACTTTGATGTTTGGGCCTCAAGGAAACATGCCCGGCGGTAAATAGATGCAAATGCAGCTGATTTTGGACTCCCTAACGAAATATAACAAGGCTGGAATGGGGCCTGAATTCGTCAGGAACTCAGAGGCCCAAGCATATGTACATGTCAAAAGAATGAGAAAATCATTAGATATATATTCTATATATTCAGCATACTCTAACAACAGATCAACACTCTAATGCTTATGAAAGGTACACAAACTGATAATTAAAACAAGAATACGATTAATACTGTAAGGGAAAATTGCATATTAATGTGGTGGCTTTACTTGACAAATAGTTCACATTAGAAATTTTTCGTTGTCATCGTCGTTAAATATTAAACCCTTAAATAACTAAATGTGTCAATAAATTAGGGGCTAAGGAGGGAACCCCACTCGAGGTCGATGGTCCCTATGGATCATCCGAAACTTCAAAGTTCCCAAGGGACTCAAGGCACAGGGCAATGCTTGTGCTAGAGAGGACAGCCAACCCAGAGTCGAACTCCACTCCCAAATACCCTTAAACACTTACGATATATTTTCCTTACGGGTTTAAGTGCCGATGAGCCTTTTCCAATGTAAACTAAACACTAAAGTATTACTTAGGACAAAAATATACTTTTCCCTTTGATAAAATAACACAAGAGAACACAAATTACCTTTGACACTAAATAAAGAATACATATAAAATAAACCTAAAAGGGCTAACTTCAGAACACATGTAGATAGAAAATAAAAGTTTCATATCATACTGTTGCAGGAGTAAGTTATTATGGAACAACATATTTAAAGAAAAAATGGACATGCATAACTCATATATAGAACAACACAAGAGATAAAGATACCCTTGCTTTAGCAAACTGACTGTAAACCACTCAGTTTGTTATTAACACATGCAAGGATTAGTAATATTACTTAACATCTTAAAAATCATCAATACAGATTCAGACAAACAGTCATGGTCAACCATTTTTACATAGGGTTATATCAGAGATAAGATTAAACTCTCAACATGACTACCAATTCACAAATTCAAACGTGGGATCCCTAAAGTCTCAGCAGGGTCATGCTTCTAACAGTATTCGTAGGTCATCATGTTCAGATAAAATCAATAAAGGACTTCATAAGGCTTGAGAGTCAGGTTCAGTTTTAGATTAATAATAAAAAGAAGAACTGAGCATAATTTAAAACAAAAACATGGTATCACAGAGTCAAACATAGATACTTGTAATATTTAATCAACTACACATATGTAGGGTAAGTGAGGTAGTGACCTTATACATGTAGGGAAACTTTGTGCATTATAGAACCAATTACAGAACCAATTCACATGTTAGTGAAGAAAGGAAATGGAAACATTGTATCAAAACAAGTTTAACTCAAACATAAGTCTAGCTTGGTATATAAGTATGAAGGGATCTTGCTTCAACTCCTAAATTGATTATAACAGAATATCTATGTCCTACTTTCATGAAATATAGGTCAGTGATGGATGTATGCAAGTTGTACAAAATCAGTAGTGGCTTAAAGGGATTAAGGATATGATATACTACACAAGAAAGTTACGAATTACACATATATCTGAAGATTCCAACTAATTATAGACAAACAAGCTTAGTCATTTAGAAACTACAAGTTGGTTTTATCCAAACATGATCATGACTTATTCTGCGAAGAGGAAGGTAGCTTAATCTTAACAGAATGTGTACAACAAAGGTTCATGAAAAGCAGAACATTTGATTCAAAAGAGATATTTTCCTACAAATACATTCAATAGTTAGGAGTGATCATAAGAAAGTCATGGTGATAGCCCAGAAATTACCCCCCCTAGAGTTGGCAGATACAACTATAAAGAAGGAGAGTATCTAAACTGTAACGACCCGGCCGGTCGTTTCTGGAATTTACGCCCCGATCCCCCATTAACTGCTTTCTCTAAGTTCATTTCTGCTATTTTGGTTTGCCGGGACGTTCGGTATTAAAATTTGGAGTGTTTTGGGACACTTAGTCCTTAAATGAGAGCTTAAGAGTTAAAAAATGGTCTGCATTTGGAACAGTGTGAAGACGACCTCAGAATGGAAATCTGATGGTTCCGTTAGCTCCGTTAGGTGATTTCGGGATTGGGAGCATGTTCAGAATGTTATTTGGAGGTCCGTAGCTCTTTTAGGCTTAAAATGCCGAAGTTTGAATTTTTGAAGTTTACGGTCCGATAGTGAGTTTTTTATTCGAGGGTCGGATTTGAATTCTAGAAGTTTCTATAGCTCCGTCATGTCATTTGGGAGGTGTGTGCAAAATTTCAGATCATTCGGACAAGGTTTGGATAGGTTTTTGATCGAAAGTGTGTTTGGTTAGAATTTGAAGTTCATAGGCTTGAATCTTTGATTAAT
>MU768750.1:0-12684 GCA_026770625.1 Nicotiana glauca
ACGAGTCGGAAATATTGTAACCAAAAGTTATTTATTCTGATTTTGGAATTCTTTTACTTGGGGTAAAAATCACGTACTCACACATGCATGAGTTCTTAAGAGTATTTTGTTAAGTCTTGAGCTAAGGATGGGATGAGGGATGGTAGGATCTTTCACAAAATGGTTTTAAAAGCACAACACCCACTTAGTGTTTGAAAATATGATCACCTCTCTAATTTGTGGTTCGATTTGTCATGTTCCTAAGAGATTGGCGTTGCTAAGAGTCTCGGAGTATAGTAGGACTTAAGGAAAGCTCAATCGAGATATGTAGGCTAAACTTTCTCTCTGGGAAGTGAATTCCAATTTGTTTGTAAGTTTATGTGCGGTTTACCTACCAAAATTGTATAGTCCTGAGTCGCCTCTCAAAAGAAGTTTAGCATGCTAATTGGGTAAGAAGAATTGCTCTGTTTACTGCTCCTAGTTGCTATTATGTGTATTAAATGACTTGGTTGATTTTGTCTACTTGTTGATGATATGTAATGACATATGGAAATGAATCGAATAAGGAAGGGTAAAACAAATATAAAATAGTCTCAAATCTTATGAGCTAACTTCCAAAATAGGAATGGCCTAAAGGTCTTGTACCCGAACTATGCCTATAAGTGGCTATTTTATATAACGCTTTGCCTTATAAATTGTCGACGCCCCCATTTTTCTAAGGGCAAAAAGCGGATTTCGACATTATGGGTGGAATGACTCTTTTATCCCCTTTCGGGGAATTTGAGTTATGGATTTTGGAGATTCGTCACCTGATGATTATAGTGCATTAGGACACTTTAAAAGAAGAGAAGAAGATTTTGAAAGAAAACCAGAGTTTGGGTAAGGGCTTGAGATTATCTCGATGGGAAGGTGTTAGGCACCCCTCAAGATCCACTAGTGTGGTTCCGCCGTGCTTAATTGTGACTTTAAGAGTAGGCATGAACAAGCAAAGTTTGCACATAGGAAACATAGAAAGTTGAAAATTTTGAAAGAAGAAAACACAAGTTGTTTTGAAAAGAGGAATTTTGGTTGAAAACATTAATCTAAGATAGAACATTACAGAAGAAGAAAGGGGTCCTAAGGTTAAACATAATATGGATCACTTTGGTGCAATACCCAGCAATCATTCTCACATGAGATATTAGCGTACCAGTCATCATATCCATATTCTACCCTTCTCACCCCGTTAAGGTATTTAAACGCGATTCGTCTCGTCTTACTTATTGCATGCTAGTATCCGCCCCAACCTATCAGTCCTGGGGTGTTAGGACTTCTAATCCTAAAAGGGGAAGAAAGGGATGGGGGCTTTGCATGGAGTTTCAAAGGATAAAAGTCTAATTCGTCATTCAAAACATATACCAAGTAGGGGAAAGAAAAATAAGACAAACCAAGGCTCAAAGAAGCCCCTTTAAACAGACAACATATAGTTTAGCATGTCTTGCATATAATGGTTTGGTCTTAAATTAAAATTAAGCGGCGGATGGATCAGTTTAACACATAGAATTAGATAAAAGGTCTATATTAGGCAACTTGGATCCAATTGTTAGGATCTGGAGTATTTTACCGGATTATTAGTTAAGGACTAACACAGACACGTTTCGAAAGAAGCAGAAATCTGCAGAAGTTCAGAAAGGTTTTGGAAAGTTGCTGGAACTGTTTAAAGAAATGTTTCATAAGTAAAGTGTTTATAAAAAAGAGGCGAGAGTTTGAAAGTTGTTTTGAAAGTAACTTCAAGAAATAAAAAAATTTCAGACAGAGAATTGGGAAAAACGATTTTAGGAACACGTGTTTATTAAGTTGAAGACAGGTTTGGACGAATCTGTTGAAAAAACATTGAAATAGTTGCAAGATTACATGCTTATAACTCGAGCGAGCTTGAGATCCTATAGGCAGGATGTCTACTTCGATTTCTTTATTTACTCAATGCCATTTTCACCGTTTCAGGCAGACGAGAGTTGTGTTATCCTATGGTTTGCCTATTTTTTATGCAATTCTATAGGCATGATTTCTATATGCTTGAATGAAGAAAAATGCAAGCCTATGGACATGATCTCTAGGTGATTCAAACGTTAAAAGCCTATAGACATGATATCTAAGTGATTCAAAGTAGTAAAAGTCCTATAGGCATGATATCTAGGCGATTCAAAGTATTAAATCCTATAGGCATGATTTCTAGGTGATTTAAAGTATTAAAAGTCCTATAGGCATGATATCTAGGCGATTCAAAGGAGTAAAAGTCCTATAGGCATGATTTCTAGGTGATTTAAAGGAGTAAAAATCCTATAGGCATGATTTCTACCCTTTAACATGCAAACAACTAAAAATCCCTCCCATACCCTTTACTACTATATTCCCCAAGTTTTTATTACAAAGTTATTATTACAGAGCCAAAAGTAAAAATAAAATACATCATAGCCCACAGCTAGATCCAAACTGCCTAATGCAATCTTGATATCCAATACATGTGTTTTACCAAATCCAGGTTCCAGATTCCAAGGCCTTCTCTTAGAGTGTTTCAAAGTTCCAAGGAGCTTCAAGAGCCCGTGGAATGCTTACACCCTAAAGAGTGATTGTTGTAACGGAGTAGTGCAATGTGTGGAATTACCATCCCTTAGGCATCCAAGTTCAGAGGGAGCTTTAGGGTCCCTAAGCATGGCTTACCAGAGAGGGGTAGAACTTAAGAGCTAGGAGTAAGTGTAAAGTGAGGGAGGAACCTTAGCAGGAGGTGGTCATACCCAGCCATGGCATAGACTGGCACACCCCTAACCTCTTGCTTAGATTCAAACAAATAAGAGCAGACTCTTATAGAGTAAACTCAGGTCTGAATGGTGATCAGGACAGCAACCGACCTAAATTGGAGCTCAGCACATTGAGGGGAAAGGGAATGGGAAAGCAATCGAGTAAAGATTCAGAAGAGTCCAGTTCTGGATCACAGACAGCAATTCATAGTGCTGCTATGACCCACAATACTCACATACAAAGGGAATAGAGGGAAAGGGATTAAAACATAACCTAAAGAGACATAGCATGCTTGAAGGTAATTACATAGTGCAGGAAAGCATAAATAAACACACAAAGAAAGAAGGGGTAGAAGCAGAGAAGTTGAACATATAACAAGGATGCTATTTAACATAGAAGAACATACCAGTTGTAAATTCTAGAATAGCAGGATAGTAACAGCAAACAGACAGCCAGGAACAACAGGAACAGACTCAAGAAAACTCCCCAAGTGCTTAGAAGTTCAGACAGCAGGAAGTACAGATGTAGAATGCTCAGTAGTAGTGTAGAGAAATAAAGAGTAGTAATAGTAGTAGTAAAGAAGACAGAGAGGTGAATTCTGATTTTGATTTGCAGTCAGAATTCGATGATGAAGTGAAAAGAAGAACATGTATTTATACTTGAAATCAGACATGCAAGCAAGGAAAGAAAATTAGTCGAGTATCAATTAAGATCAATCAATTAATAGAGGTTCCTTTGATTAAGGAATCCCAATTTGATCAGCAAAGGACAAGAAATATTTAAGGAAAGGGGATCAAATAAACAACATTGTGCATAGTATACAAATAAGGGTAAATACATAAAAGTTATTTAAGGAGAGGTTTTAGAGATGCACGATTTGTGTAAATAAGGTAAGAAAACCAATTAACAAACAGAAAATCAAAAGGTCTGAGATTTTTATACGAATGAATCAAGTCTGAAAAAAAGAGGAAGGTTTTACTTAGGTCGAGTCACGGGAAAAAAAATGGAAAGAAATCAATCAAGCTATATTTAGAAGAAATTTTGAACTAATTGCAAATTTGAAAAACCACTTTAGGGGGAAATTCATAGTATATAAGGAGTATACGAACACGTCAAACATGAAAGAAGGTTGTACTGTCATTGTAAAGAATCAGTAGGAAAATCTAGTGTAGAAAAGCTTTTGGAAAAAAAGGTCAGAACCATATGAAAAACAGAGAAATTGAAATCAAAGTAGTTCAGAGGTAAGAACATGAAACTCACATACAAGTGGTCCGAAAAACCCCAAATTCTAGGGTTTTCGTCATTAATCCAGTGTAGGGATGAACAAATCATACAAGGGCAAACTCAGAAAAACCCAAAGGGACTCAATCGTTCCGTGAAAACATGCTGAGGGAAAACACAGTAAAAGAAAAATACAAGGAAACATTAGGAGGAAACATAGTAGAAGAAAGCACATAGGAGTCAAAGTAGAAACAGACAGGAGTCACAGTAGGACGAATAAAGTAAGAACACCACATAAAATCACAATAGAACGAGTAAAAATCAAAGAAACCCTAAATCGAAGAAGATGAACAGTTTTTTTTTAAAGAAAACTTTTGAAAGAGATTTAAGAAATCATTTGAAAACCTTAAGATAAGCATGGATCTAGAGCGGATCTAGAGAAATATAGGAAAACCTCGAAGAGCTAGGGTTTCAGAAGAACCCTAGAAGTGAGAAAGGCCTAGAAAAGGGTCTTCTCTGAGCCAGGTGAGCCAGAGGTAGGCTCATAGGACCAGGACATGCCGGAGATGGCTGTGAAACTTGAATCGGCGAAGATCTGAGCGAAAACCTTCAAGGTCAGACCTTGAATCTTCCAGTAGCAGGTGTACAAGAGCACATGGAGGTGAATACAGGCCACCCAAGGTTTGGGGATGCCATGGATTCCGGTGAAACATGGTGGAAATCGGTGGGAGAAGGCTAGGGTATCAGAGGGTCTAGAGAGAGTTTGGGAGGATGAGGGTTTGAGGGCGGCAGTCAAAAATGAAAATGATAGATAGGGTTAGGGGTTGGTAAGTTAAAAAGGAATGGTGAAACCGTGGCCGTTGATCAAAATGATCAACGAACTGGATTAAAACAATGGCCGGGTGGGTTTGGAAATGGGTCGGGTAATTGGGTCGTTTAATTGGGTTAATTGGGGTCAGAATTGGGCTACAATTGAAAGCAATTTCAGGCCAAAATTGAAATAGCCATTTTTCCCTTTTCAATTTATACAAATAGTAAAAGATGTTAAAAATCAAATTAAAAGCACTGGGTTAGCAAACCATGTGTAAGTATTAATTTAAAAATATTGGTATTGATTTTGTAATTAAAATTGCTATTAAATCCGGAAATGGGCTAAAATTGCAATTTCATGCAATTTAGTGTTAAAAATACCAAATGGAGTTGTAAAATTATACAAAAATCATGTAAATTATGTTTTTATGCAAATTTTAGAATAAAATAAACTATTCTCCAAAATGGCTAGTTTTTGGGAATAATTATTGGGATTTATGGTGTAAAAATAGGCCCTAAATTAGTTTTAAAATCCTTTAAAAATGCCAAAATCTTTTGGGATGCTCATATATGCATACATATGCTATTTTGAGTATAAAAATATATAGAGAAAAATTGGGTAACAACATCTGCCCCTCTTTACCCGAGGAGGATGAAAGAGTTATTGGGTAAAGACAAGATGGCCAATTTTGACCGGAATTGGCGATTATGAAAGAATTCTGACCGTGCTCCGGTTTCTGAGCTGCCTACATATCCCTGATTTTACAGGAATCATGCCATATGTAGTTCAGGAACCAATGTTGGGGATTAGGAAAAGAATGGACGCGATGGTCTAATTTGAGAAAGGTTATGAAGTCGAACAGGTTGCGGAAAATCG
The DNA here is from genome assembly GCA_026770625.1 of Nicotiana glauca. NCBI lineage: Eukaryota > Viridiplantae > Streptophyta > Magnoliopsida > Solanales > Solanaceae > Nicotiana > Nicotiana glauca. Next base: position 5,666 of record MU768750.1, read on the forward strand.
GAGCGGGAGCGCTCCTGCTGAGATGGACATTGGCTAGCTGGTGTACCTGTGAATGAGCGATGAAGTGTATATTGTGCATAATTTAAACATGATGCAAGTTTCCGTTGGACCATGAATGTTGTCTTCGGACAGTTAGGATGACGTCCTCGGACTATGATGTCCTGGGCCATGAAGAGCATAAAAGTAAAGATTCGCAGGCCATGAAATGGTGTTCTCGGGCTATGCGGATGGTGCCTATGAACTATGACACCTTTGAATAAGTTGGCGATCTTTCAGCCCAAGAGAAGGTGGCAATCTTTCAGCCAAATGAATGCAAAGGGTGGCGATCTTTCAGCCAGAGTAGGAATTTAAAATGCAGGTGGCAATATTTCCGTCGTTTGAAATATAAAGCGGCGATATTTCAGCCATGCAGGATGTAGACAATGCTTAGTCTCGGAAGGCAGATAGGTAGCCTTATGCAATGCAGATGGAGACAGAGCTTAGTCTCGAAAGGCAGATAGGTAACCTTATGCAGGATGGAGGTNACAGATGGAGATAGAGCTTAGTCTCAAAAGGCAGATAAATAGCCTTATGCAGGATGGAGGTAGAGCTTAACCTCGGAAGGCAGAAAATAGCCTTATGAAAAAATGCAGATGGAGACAGAGCTTAGTCTCGAAAGGCAGATAAGTAGCCTTATGCAGGATGGAGGTAGAGCTTAACCTCGGAAGGCAGAAAATAGCCTTGTGCAAAAATACAGATGGAGACAGAGCTTAGTCTCGAAAGGCAGATAAGTAGCCTTATGCAATACAGATGGAGACAGAGCTTAGTCTCGAAAGGCAGAAGAATAGCCTTATGCAAGATGGAGGTAGTGCTTAACCTTGGAAGGTAGAAGATAGCCTTATGCAATGCAGATGGAGACAGAGTTTAGTCTCGAAAGGCAGATAAGTAGCCTTATGCAAAAAATGCAGATAATGCAAAGAGTGAATAGTAATGAAATTTTCTTAGCTGATGGCTGATTGTGATATCGTAGCTGCTGGGAATGTTAGGTGTAGATAGTAACTTTGCGAATGCGGGATTGTTCCTCACTCCTAAAGAGGACGAGTGTGTGAATGAATTCAATAATTTGCGACCTGGAGTGCCTGCATTCAAAGAAAAATCGTAAGTTCCGTAGAGGGGAAGGTTAGTTCGTATCCCCTGGCCCTTGACGTTACGCATCACTGGGGTAACGTTGCTAAATGACAGCGATGCGAATGATATTTATGCATGATTTAGTATAAAGTATAAATTTGAAAAAAGGTTTTATTTTGGATGAACCAACAACTGCAACGTGGTTCAAAGACATGACAACCTCGCTTGTTCTAGAATTTTGAGGGTCCTCCTCAAAATTCTGCGCCAGTTTACTGGGCGAGCGCTACTGACAACCGTGATGAATAACTGAAGGCGGAGCGGCTCCAGAATTTTGAGGGTCCACCTCAAAATTCTGCCCCAGTTTACTGGGTCGGTGCTGATGAAGAGACTGATAACTTGACTTCGGAATTTTGAGGGTCCTCATCATAATTCTGCCCCAGTTCCAATATCAGGGAAAAATGGAATTTTTAAAGTGTGACCGAACCCATAGGGCTGCCTACGTATCCCCTCTTAAACGGGAATCAGGTCAGGCGTAGTTCAAATTACATCATGAAAGAAAAGCATATGATCAAATGTAGTATCGTTTCACGGCGTCTGAGTTGATTGGCTTCGGCCAGGCTTCTCCGTCCATTTCTGCGATAATAAGGGCTCCTCCAGTTAGAACCCGGTGAACCATGTACGGACCTTGCCAATTGGGAGAGAATTTCCCTTTGGCTTCATCTTGATGCGAAAATATTTTCTTCAATACCAGCTGTCCTGGCGTGAACTTCCTTGGCTTAACTCTCTTGTTGAAGGCTCTGGACATTCTGTTCTGATATAATTGACTATGGCAAACTGCATTCATTCTCTTTCCGTCTATAAGGGCTAATTGCTCGTAGCGACTTTTGACTCATTTACTTCATCTAACTCTGCTTCTTGGTGACCCTCAAGGAGGGAATTTCTACATCGGCGGGGATGACTGCCTTTGTACCATAGACCAACATGTAAGGGGTTGCCCCGGTTGATGTATGGACTATGGTACGATATCCCAATAAGGCGAACGACAACTTCTCATGCCATTGCATGTGCCTTTCAATCACCTTCCTTAGTATCTTCTTGATGTTCTTATTGGCTATTTCCACAGCCCCATTCATCTGCGGTCTGTAGGCTGTAGAATTCTTATGTTTGATTCTGAAAGTATCACACATTGCCTTCATCAGGTTGCTCTTGAGATTGGAACCATTGTCAGTGATGATTGATTCCGGAATTCCGAACCGACAAACCATACGATCGCGGACGAAATCTGTTACAACTTTCTTGGTTACTGCTTTGTATGATGTTGCTTCAACCCATTTGGTAAAGTAATCAATTGCCACTAGGATGAACCTGTTCCTATTTGATGTGGCTGGTTCGATTGGTCCAATAACATCCATTCCCCAGGCGGCAAATAGCCATGGTGAGCTTGTTGCAGCAAGCGCGTTTGTAGGTACTTTTATCATGTCTACATGTATCTGACAACGGTGGCATCTCCGGACATACTGGATGTAGTCTGTTTCCATAGTCATCCAAAAATACCCTGTTCGGAGTATCTTGTTTGCCAAAACAAAACCATTCATGTGCGGTCCGCAGGTCCCTGCGTGCATTTCCTCCAATAGTTTGGTTGCCTCTCTCGCCTCGACACATCTTAGTAATCCTAGATCGAGAGTCCTCCTATACAGGATTCCTCTGCTGTGAAAGAAGTTGTTGGATAACCTCCGAAGCGTGCATTTCTGAGTAGCATTGGCAAGTTCTGGGTATTCTCCTGTTGTCAAGTATTCTCTGATATCATGGAACCAAGGTTTCCCATCAGCTTCTTCCTTAATGTGAGCACAATAAGCTGGTTGCTCGTGAATCTTGATCGGGATGGCATCAATAAAGTTTGTATCTGGATGCTGGATCATAGACGATAAAATGGCTAGGGCATCAGCGAACTCATTCTGTATTCTAGGAACGTGCTGGAATTCCGTCTTTCTGAATCTCTTCCTCAACTCCCGTATATGATCTAGATAAGGAAGTATCTTGGAATTCTTGGTTGCCCATTCCTCTCAAACCTGATGTATGAGTAGGTCCGAGTCTCCGATCACTAATAGTTCCTGAATGTTCATGTCAATTGCCAGTTTGAGCTCTAATATGCAGGCTTCGTATTCGGCCATGTTGTTGGTGCATGGGAATCTGAGCTTGGCGGATACTGGGTAATGCTGACCCATTTCTGATACCAGGACCGCTCCTATACCGACTCCTTTGAAATTTGCGGCTCCGTCGAAGAATATTCTCCAACCATTATAGGATTCTTCAATGTCTTCCCCTATGAAAGCTACCTCTTCATCAGGAAAATACGTCTTTAGAGGTTCGTATTCTCATCCTACAGGATTCTCGGTGAGGTGATCTACCAAAGCTTGCCCTTTGACTGCCTTTTGGGTAACATAAACAATGTTAAACTCACTTAACAGGATTTGCCATTTGGCGAGCTTGCTGGTAGGCATGGGCTTCTGATAGATATGTTTCAATGGGTCCATCCTGGATATGAGATAAGTGGTGTAAGCACAGAAATAGTGCCTCAATTTCTGAGCTACCCAGGTTAGAGCACAACAAGTGCGCTCTAATAAGGAATACCGAGCCTCGTACGGGGTGAACTTCTTGCTAAGGTAATAGATGGGTTGCTCCTTTCTTCCCGTCTCATCATGTTGTCCCAGAACATAACCAAATGCCCAATCCAATACTGCAAGATAAAGCAATAGAGGTCTCCCTGGCTCGGGTGGAACCAAGACTGGCGGCGTTGACAAGTATTCCTTGATTCTGTCGAAAGCCTTTTGACAATCATCAGTCCATTTAGTGGCGGCATCCTTCTTTAGCATCTTGAAGATGGGTTCACAAATGACAGTGGACTGGGCTATGAACCGGCTGATATAGTTGAGTCTTCCCAGAAAACTCATTACATCCTTCTTGCTCTTTGGCGGTGGCAACTCTCGAATGGCTTTGACCTTTGACAGATCCAATTCTATTCCCCGGCGACTCACAATGAAACCCAATAACTTTCCGGCAGGGACCCCGAATGCACACTTGGCTGGATTCAGTTTCAAGTTGTATCTCCTCAATCTGTTGAAGAACTTCCTCAAATCTTCCATGTGATCTGCAGCTTTCTTGGATTTGATGATGACGTCATCCACATACACCTCGATTTCTTTATGTATCATGTCATGAAAGATAGTGGTCATGGCCCTCATGTAGGTGGCACCGGCATTCTTTAAACCGAACGACATCATTCTGTAACAGTACATTCCCCATGGCGTGATGAATGTCGTTTTCTCTGCATCTTCTTCATCCATCCATATCTGGTGGTATCCAGCAAAACAATCGACGAACGACTGCAGCTCATGTTTGGCGCAGTTGTCAATCAGTATGTGTATATTTGGCAAAGGGAAATCGTCCTTGGGACTCGCCCGGTTGAGATCCTGGTAGTCGACACATACTCTAACTTTCCCGTCTTTCTTTGGTACCGGCACGATATTGGCTAACCATGTCGGATATTCTACCACTCTGAGAACCCTGGCTTTGACTTGCTTGGTAACCTCTTCTTTGATTTTCAAACTCATGTCTGGCTTGAATTTTTTGAGCTTCTGTTTTACCGGTGGGCATGCCGGATCTGTCGGTAACTTGTGAGCCACAATGGATGTGCTGAGACCTGTCATGTTGTCGTAGGACCATGCAAAGATGTCCTCATACTCTTTTAATAATTCTATGTGCTATTTCTTTTCTGGTGGTGACAAATGTACACTGATACGTGTTTCCTTAACATTCTCTGCGTCTCCCAAATTAACAACCTCAGTTTCGTCCAAGTTTGACTTAGGCATGTTCTCAAAATTCTCGACCTCTCTGACAACCTCTTCTGGTATTTCATCCTCTTCTGAATCTGTGTCCATTTGTTGCATTACCTTGTTGCAAGTCACAGTCATTGGTTCATCATCAAGATATGTAATAGTAATGCTGTGTAAAATAAAGTAAATGGTAGAGAGAAATAATAAGAGCGAGATATAAAGATAAACTTGGAAAATGCTTTCGATTAAATTCATTACTGTTTGAAACATCGGAGCTCTTTTCAAAAGTAAAGACAATGCGGGAAAGTAAAATCAACTAAAAAGTAAAAATGTGATGCATAGTGTGTCGTTAGCCTTGCTACCCCGAAGCTCTCCGGGCACTGGTGGTCCTGACTGACCAATTGGTGAGGTATTCTCCTCGGTTCACAGCTTGAATGGAAGGGACTTCCTCCCCTTCCTCCTCGAAGATAACATAGCAGTCCATATCATCCTCCAGAAATAGGTTCTTCATTGCTGCCAGTGTCTCATCTTCCTCTGATCCGTATATGACATCAGCTGGCTGAAAGGTCTGCTCCAGCTGGGGTATGGGATGTTCCAATGGGCAGTAGGGACTGCGCCACGGTGGTGACCAGTGATTGAACTCCTCCTAGGTGTACTTGTATCCCAGGCCGAATGTGGTTCCATGCTTCTTCAACTTGATAGGCTTGGTGATGCCCTGGAGATTTTTGCCAAGTCCTTTTCCAGGCTCATACCCGTTCCAGTTCAGGATGCTTTCAATTTTGTTATCCCACCACTTGTCTTTGTCTATGGTGTTGACTCGCTTGATGTGATGGTATGTTTCTCCACCTATTCTCCTTCTACCTCCGATCATCGGGATGGTTTGGTGACTGTATATAGGGTTGCTACCTTCGCCGTGAATGATCACCTCCTGATGATTCCATTCAAATCTCACAGCCTGATGTAAGGTTGACGCCACAACCCCAGCGGTGTGGATCCATGGTCGTCCCAGCAATAAATTGTAGGATGCTGACACATCTATGACTTGGAAGTCAACATCGAACCAGGTGGGTCCCATCTGCAGGCACAGTCTAATTTCTCCGATGGTGGATCTTCGAGAACTGTCAAAAGCTTTGACACTGATAGCTCCGTCCTTGATCTCATGCAATCCTTTTCCCAATGTCCTGAGAGTTATTAACGGACAAATGTTAAGGCTGGATCCCCCGTCGATTAAGATCCTGGTGATAAAATAATCCTCATATTGTGCAGTGATGTGCAATGCCTTGTTGTGACTAAGCCCTTCTGGTGGTAAATCATCTTCGTGGAAGGTGATCTTGTGACTTTCCAACACGTGCCCTACCATATTTGCCATTTCGCCTCCTGTTATTTTGCTGGGAACATAAGCTTCGCTCAGTATTTTCATTAAGGCATTTTTATGTGCCTCAGAGCTTTGCAAAAGAGCCAGAATAGAAATTTGTGTTGGTTTCTTGTTCAGTTGTTCAACGACTGAGTATTCTTTGGCCTGTATCTTCCTCCAAAGGTCCTCGGGTCCAGTTTCAACAGTTCGTCCAGAGGCTTGCTTGCTGGACTCAGCCAAATGTTCTGGGGTGTATACCCTGCTTGTCCTTGTCATGCCTTGTACGACGATTGCTTCTCCAGTATATGTCTTTCCCTTCCTTCTAGCCTCAACTGTGTAATCCCAAGGTATGGCATTTGACTTGAACGGGGTCACGTCTGTCATGGAGACTGAAATTGGCATCCTGGGAGGTAACACAGTGACTTCAAGTGATGCAGGTGCCTTGGGAATCCCGAACTCAACTTCAATTGGTTTTGGCGTCTTTGCAGGAGGTGCTTCAAACTCGAGTGGTACAGACATATTTACCACATCGCCCTCAGAGGGTTGGATCTGAACAACAATGGGATTGAGGGTAATTGCTGGCTTCTTGGGCTCATCTCCTTTAGCTTATCTTCAATCTCGATCATATGGATGCCCCCACCCTTATGATCGGGCAGAGGGTTATGGCGGACATTAGGAGCGGGCTCCTTTGCTATAATGACCTTGTTATCAATCAGATTTTGAAT
>MU768752.1:19104-33269 GCA_026770625.1 Nicotiana glauca
ATATATATATATATATATATATATATATATATATATATATATAACACTCCTCCTTGGATGTTCATTAAAAGATAATGTGCTTCATTAAAACCTTACTAGGAAAAACCTCGTGGGAAAAATCCTAGTGCAGGAAAAAAAATACATATATTTAGTAATACGCATTGTTAGGTGCCTCATTAAAAACCTTATAAGGAAAACCCCGTGGAAAAAAATCTTAGTAAGGAAAAAAGAGTGCATCGCATTTTTTACTCCCCCTGATGAAAACCTTGTTTCAAATATTCGAGTTTCCGCATTCCAATCTTGTATACCATCTTCTCAAAAGTTGAATTTGTAGAGAATATTATCCACCACTATTTCATATCGATTTAAATTAATCTCATCAAACCAAGAAGTTGCTACAAGTCATTTCATTGAGTTGCTTGCAACCTGCCTGCATCAGCTGCTTGTAGAAAAATTTAATGGAGTACTAAATGGATAATCACAACGGAGTAATAAATGGACATCCACAATAATATTTTCATTACACTCCCCTTTGGATGTTTATTATTATATGCCTCATTAAAACCTTACTAGGAAAAACCCCGTGGAAAAAAATCTCAGTCAAGGAAAAAGAGTACACTAATAATATACATTGCAAGTTGCCTCATTAAAAACCTTACCAGAAAAAACCCAGTGGGAAAAAACCTGAGCAAGGGAAAAAGAATACAGTGCATACTTTACTCCCCTGATAAAGACTTGGGTATATCAGGACCAAGGAGTTCATCATCCTTTTCTGGAGGTAAGAACGGATCCTTAATCCGTGTGGGAGAAGAAATATATCTTGCTAGTAAATTAACAAGAAATGTTATGTTAGGCCTTGTAGCATTAGCAAGATACATTAGTGCACCAATTGCATTAAGATAGGGTACTTCGGGACCAAGGAGTTCTACATCCTCTTCTGGAGGCCGGAACAAATACTTAACCACTTCAAGTGATCGAACAACCATTGATGTACTCAATTGGTGCGCATTGTCCATGTAAAAATATTTTAGGACCTTTTCTGTATAGGCAGATTGATGGATAAAGATCTTGTCTACTAAATTTTCAATTTGCAGACCAAGACAAAGTTTTATCTTCCCAAGATCTTTCATCTCAAATTCTTTCTTAAGATATTCAATTGCCTTTTGGAGCTCTTCTGGAGTTCCAACAAGTTTTATGCATCAACATAAATATCAAGTATAATAAATTTTGAAGCCATCTTATTTATAAAAATACATGGACAAATAACATCATTTATGTAACCCTCTTTCAGCAAATATTCACTGAGGCGATTATACCACATGCGCCCAGATTTCTTTAAACCGTACAAAGATCTTTGTAATTTGATTGAGTACATTTCCTGAGATTTTGAATATGCTTCAGGCATTTTAAACCATTCAGGTATCTTTATAGAGATTTGATCAAATGAGTCACAGTTATGATTCACATTTAAATGGCATGACATCTTTAGGTGTCTGGACTACTGGTCCGATCCTCATAATATTTTATGATAGTTTGTATGGGTCCACCAACTCGTAGAGTACCTGATCCTCTACAAGTTTCTGCTAAGAGCACTTAGTAAGTCGTAAGTAAATGAGGCGAAGGATTTTTACGTAAAAAAATCCCGCACAAGGGGATAAAAAAACCACGACCTACCTTGTAGGATTTTAACTTCACTAACTTGTAATCTTACCTATTACAAGCCACTTTACAATAATCCCGATTGCAAAGACTTCAAACTAACTTGTGGTACCTTTACCACAAGCCACTTTGTGACTATTGTAGTTACAAAGGCTTTTTCTAACTTGTGGTGCTATCACCACAAGCCACTTTGTAACCATACGATTACAAAAACTTTTCTTTATGACTAAATCTAGCCACAACCTAAACTCAACGAGTCTGAGGATTTACAAGAGGATTCCTAATCAGTAAACTTCTAAATACGTGATTTAGGAGATATTGTAAGTGCAATAACAAGGTTACAACTTAACTAGGACAGCAATAATCAATCGTTTAGGAACTGGTCCGTAGTGGCGTTCAGCCTTGTTCTTTAAGCTTGAGAGAATGATCTTTTCTGTTTTTGTTTGATGCTTGAGTATGAAACCGAAACCCATTTGTGATGTTTTGTATAAAAATCCCTTTGGTACAACTTGATCACATCACTTGAAATGATGTGAGTACTTTATTTCGTTAGAGAATGAGTGGGCTTTAGTGTGGTGCAGTGCGGCAGAAACAGTGCCGTCAGTCACTTCAGTTCCAGCTGTGTCCAAGTAACTTTGTTCTGCTATATAGGAACCGTAGGAGCATAAGGTCCTTGTTTGGTTCCTAGCTCCTGTATGTGTAGCAATTCAACTTTTACTGGAGTCCGTTGGAGTTTGCAGCAGTCCCAAGTAGGTTGGGTTCCCTAATTGGTTCTTACAAGAAAGTTTGTTAGATCATCAAAACATAAGGCAAGAGTATTTAAGATCAATCAGTTTTCCCCTTTTTGATGATGACAAACTTAAACATTTATAAGTTCAGAACTAGGGCATCAGAGAGCATGTCGAGGAGTTCCCCCTGAGACAATGCCTCAAGTTACGATTACTAGTTCAGAATTAAGAACTAGTTCCCAAAAAAGTTCCCCTTGTGTCCTTTCCCCCCTTTTGGCATCATTAAAAAGAATAAGAGTGCAAAGAAGTCCATCCAAGCTAACTCATGCCACATATGTGCACACAATCATGGGAAAAATAGAAGACAAAGATGAAGTACTAGACAAGATAAGAGAGGAGTTATATTAATAATTTTGATATGCCTCTTCCTTTAAAAAAAGGAAGAGTTAGCATTGGACTTGAAACACGCAAGTAGTAACAGTACATCCCAACCACATTAAAAAAACAAAAACAACTACCAACCATCAACCATCAACCATCAACACAAACAAACAAAAGAAAGTCATATCCAGAACACTGGTCACTAAAAGGAACTTAGGGGGCACTAGGAGGAAAAGGTTTGGATGCTGCAGCAAGTGTTTGGAGAACAAGGTTTATTCGGGCATTGCCCGACTTTTGCTCATTGAGCAGTTCAGATTTCAGGTTCTCAACTTGTTCCCTGAGGTTAGTATTTTCTTGGGTCAATTGGATCATTTCATCATTCCAAAAAGGAACCCCTCGAGCTTGCTGGCCTTCCAGGATAGCACTCCTGGCCTTCAATATACGTATCTCCTCAACTGCGTTGTTTTGGGCATTGATGAGCTGAGACACAGTTGAAGTGCTTCCTACATCCCCATACTTCTCAATACACTCATACTTTTCCAGAGTTGTCTGTGAGAACGTCTGCTTATAGGTCCCTACTTTACCTGTTCCCAGTGGAATCTCAAAGTGTTTGAATACTTGTGTAAGCAAGAATCCATGGGGAAGCCCGTGATTGCCATCCTTGAAATCAGCTACTTTCTGCATATGCTCAATCATTATGGCAGGCAGACTCACATGGTGAAAACCATCCAGTTGCTTCATTAGGAATAAATCAGATTTAGAAGTGATAGATCGGCGTTCTACTCGTGGCAACAGGACTTTGTTAACCAGCTCAAACAACAACTGATATACAGGAAAAAGCGCTTTCTTATGAATCTGGTCCCCTTTCTGATTGGAATTATCTTTCACCACTGCATTGTGAAAGTTGTATTGGCAAACATCTCGAACACTCTTTACTCCAACTGTAGGAACTTGCAAAATTTCCCCAAGCACTTTCACATCAAATACAATATCCACACCATTTACCAAGGCACAAACATGGTCAGTATCTACTAGAAACAAACTGGCAAAGAAACTTTGGACCTATTTCTCATACACTTTGGGAGCATCCACATAGAAAAGATGCGTCTACTATTGAAACTCCACCATTTCCAGGATTCGACGCATCCCGGCCATTTATGAGATTGTGGGGTCAAACGTACGCCCCAACAGAACTTTCTGGTACCTCAATCGCTCAGAGCCCAGGCAAACCTCACTTTGTGATTTCTTTCCAGAACTAGGTTCTTCAGCTGTTTCATACTTGCGTTTCCTATGCTTTTCTCCACTGACCTTACTTTTCCCTTTGGACCTGACAAGAATATCCTCACCACTCACTGCCTTCTCGATTTTAGACTTGGAAGTAGACCCCTTTTCTAAGGAAACAGACTCTGCCCTTTTTGATGACCGCCTTAAAAGGGAACCTGGTTCCTCAAGAGTTCCCTCATCCACCTCAACAATAGGAATCGTTTCATCCCCTACAGGTATTCCATTTTTCACCAGCTTTCTTTTCTTCTTCTTAATGCTTTTCTTGATCTTTTGGAGTGTAGAGTCGTAGGCCACTTTGAGTTGAAGCCTTATGGTGGGGCACTTGATTTCAGACTCAGGAGTCGAAATCGTCCTACGCTGACTGATGAATGCGTCAAGGGACATATTGTCAAGATCTTCTTTATCGCTCTAGTGCATCTCTAGGCCTTGAATTTCCAAGGGCACGGCATCATAGACAGGCATACAACTGTCCTGGGGATGATACTCTTGACTTGGGTCCTCCTGAGAGGGATCAGGTTCTCCATGTGAAACCCCAATAGCGTATGCTACTGCATGTCCCATGGTGGTCCCTTCTTCCCTTACACTATGTGATGCGTGCTTTTGGGAAATGACCTTATGTAATATCCCTTCAGCAGATACCACAAACACTATCTTTTCTTCAACAGCTAGTGCTTCCACGACCATGGGGTTGACTGTAACAACGGCAGAGTCATTTTTGATCTCAGTAATTAGACCTTGGTCTCCATTAGGGTTTTGACTGTCGTGGGCAACAGGCAAAGGAGAGAGCGGAATAGTAGTTTTTGAGTTGGAAGGAGGTTGGGAAACTAGGGAAGGGAGGACTGTAGCGATGGGGTTGATAGAAGGTGACACTGACTCAGAGACGCTGAGAAGTCTCATAGACGGTTAGGAGGGGGTTACAGGTAATACAGAAAGATCTGAATTTTTCTCAGCCATTGAGAGAGGTGGTGTGATGATTCGTTCCCTGTTTGAGTGAAGTTAGAAGAAGGCTTATGGCGAAAAAGTGTAGAAGAGAAGGGTTTTTTAAAACAGAAAGGATAATTATGAGCGGAGAAGAATAGGCACCGGTTCTGAAATGGCGGTTGGGCGTGGAAAATTTTGATGTTTCAGAGGGAGATGGAACGATTGAATTAAAGAGACGTGACAGTCGGATCTGAAAAGTTGATGAGATGGAATTTGTATTTTGTACCTTTTAAGATGTGAATTAAGGGATACACAGAACTACTAACCATTTGTACAAGAACCTGGTTCTTGAGATGCATTTTCGTTTTTAGGCCTCCTTTTTTAAATAAAAAAATCAATCCTCTTTTATCAGTCATGTACTGTATATACTGCTTCTATCCTTGTCATGCGTGCTTACCTGCAACGGTATTAAAGTCAGTTAGACACTGCCAGAAAACACTTTGAACCTATTATTTCTTAATAACACAAGCCAAACCAAAAAAGGGATCTGGTCCTTAGTTTGGCCTCAACAGTCCCAGCCTTACTCTGTTTCTTTCAAACTGTTACCTACTTAGTGCCTTGGTGAAAATGTCTGCAATTTGATCTTTTGTGCTACAGAACTTCATGCATATCAATCCTTTCTCCACATTGTCTCTTAGAAAATGATAACTCACATCAATATGTTTGGTCCTTTTATGTTGAACTAGATTATTTGCCATGTTAAGTGCGTTGGTGTTGTCACATAGAAGAGGCACACTCTCAATGAAAACTCCAAAATCCTCCAGTTGTTGCTTGATCACAAAAGCTGAGCACAACAGGATGTTGCAGCTACATATTCAGCCTCAACTGTTGAGGGAGCCACTGAATTTTGCTTCCTTGTACCCCAAGAGATAAGACATGATCCCAAGAAGTAAGCCATCCCAGAAGTGCGTTTTCTATCCACAAGATAGCATGCATAGTCTGCATCAGCATACCCAATTAGATTAAAATTATCACCTGATGGATAGTATAGCACCAGGTCCTGTGTGCCTTTGAGATACCTCAGTATTATTTTGGCAGCCTTCAAGCGAGATTCCTTGGGATTTGATTGAAACCTCACACACAATCCAACGCTGAAAACAATATCTGGACGACTAGCAATGAGTTAAAGAAGCGACCCAATGATGCCTCTATACATTGTTTGATTCACAGGAGGTCCAGATTTATCCATGTCTAGTCGGGTGGCAGTTGCAATGGGAGTGTTTATAACTTTTGATGATTCCATGTCGAACCTCTTCAAGAGTTCCCTGATGTACTTTTGCTGACAAATAGAAGTGCCATTTGGGGATTATTTCACTTGAAAACCTAGGAAAAAGTTCAATTCACCCATCATGCTCATTTAAAATTCACTTCCCATAAGTTTTGCAAATTCTTCACACAGAGAGTCAGTCATTGCTCCAAAAATGATATCATCAAAATAGACCTGAACAATGAGCAGGTTCCTTCCTCATTTCTTTAAGAAAAGAGTTGTCAAATTTCCCTCTCTTAAAACTATTTTCTAAGAGAAATTTTGACAACCTTCATACCACGCTCAAGGAGCCTGCTTTAGCCCATACAAGGCTTTGTCCAATTTGAACACATATTTAGGGTGCTCATAATATTCAAAACCATGGGGTTGTTTCACATAGACTTCTTCCTTAAGTAGTCCATTCAAGAATGCATTTTTAACGTCCATTTGGAACAAAGTGAATTCCATATGAGAAGAAAAGGCGATCAGAATTCTGATGGCTTCCATGCGAGCCACTGGAGTAAATGTTTCATCATAATCAATCTTTTCCTCCTTATTGTAACCTTGAACCACTAATCTAGCCTTATTCCTTGTGATAATTCCATGCTCATCCAGCTAGTTTCTGAATGCCCACCTGGTTCCTATAATGGTTCTATCTAGGGGTCTGGGTATCAGGTGCCAAACATTATTTCTCTCAAACTGATGCAATTCATCTTGCATGGATGTAATCCAATCTGCATCTTTTAAGGCTTCCTTGATGTTCTTGGGTTCTATCTGGGAGAGGAAGGCTGAGAAGGCAGGTTAATTTCTAGCTTTTGACCTGGTTTGAACTCCAGAATCTAGAGGGGTCATTATATTATGTATAGGGTGAGAGCTTTGATGTCTCCAGTTAGATCTCTGGGATTCATTATGAGAGGAGGACGGTATGTTTGGCTGATTCTCTTCTATCCTTCCTTCATATCCTATAGGAGTTCCCCAAACTGCATCAACCCCTCTTTTTCTGCTTCAGTGATCGTAATTGAGGTGCTTGGTTCTGTTGTTGATGAGACTGTGTTACCCTCATTTGACTCCTTTACTTGACTCATCAAGTCTGCCTTTCCATTTGTCATGTTAATGACTTCACCCGGAACAAGTAAGGGCTCTCCATTTTGATCTTCCTCAGTACTCTTCTCAATTGATGGGAGGGATTCATCAAAGATAACATGGACACTTTATTCAACACATTGATTCTGCTTATTATAAATCTTGTAAGCCTTGCTTTGAGAAGAGTAGCCAAGAAATATTCATTTATCACTTTTAGCATCGAACTTACTAAGCTGATCCTTCCCATTGTTGAGAACATAGCATTTGCATCCAAATGTTCTTAGATATGTCAGTTTGGGTTTTCTTCCATTCAGCAGTTCATACAGGGTCTTGTTCAGAATTGACCTGATCATGCACATGTTCACTAAGTAGCAGGCAGTATTGACAGCTTCAGCCCAAAAGTTCTTTGCAAGTCCATTGTCAATGAGCATTGTTCTTGCCATTTCTTCCAAAGTTCTGTTCTTTCTTTCTACTACTCCATTTTGCTGAGGAGTTCTGGGAGCTGAGAAGTTGTGAGTGATGCCCTTTTCATTGTAAAATTCATCAAATTTGACATTGTCAAATTCTGTCCCATGATCTGATCTAATGCATACAACTCTAGACTCCATCTTCACCTGAATTTTCTTCACAAAGGCCACAAATACTTCAACTATTTCATCTTTTGTTATGAAAAACACAGCCCATGTGAATCTGGAATAGTCATCTACGATCACGAAAATGTATCTCTTTCATCCTCTGCTTTGCACCCTCGTAGGTCCACAAAGATCCATGTGCAGAAGCTCAAGCGGCTTTGAGGTGCTTACATCTCTTTTTGACTTAAAGGGGGACTTTACATATTTTCCTCTAGCACAGGCATCACAGACTTTTTGAGTTTTGAATTGTGACACAGGCAGACCATGGACTAGGTCCTTCTGAATTAGTTTATTTATAAGAGAAAAGCATGTGTGGCCCAGTCTTCTGTGCCATAGTTCTGCATCATCGTCAACCACCTTCAGACAACTCAGATCACCACTCTGTAAGGATTCAAAGTCAGGAACATAGATGTTCTTGTATCTTTTGGCCACCAGAACTATTTCACCAGTCATAAGGTCAGTGACTGTACATATTTTGGACAGGAACTCCACCTTGTTCCCTTTATCACAAATTTGAGAAACACTCAGAAGACTGTGCTTAAGTCCATTGACATAGTACACATTTTCAATAGAGTGAGTGAGTGACTTCGAAGCTTTTCCCACTCCAAGAATGTATCCCTTTTTGCCACTGCCAAAGGATACACTCCCTCCCTGCAGGGCTTTTAGTGAAAGAAAGTATGTGGTGTTCCCAGTCATGTGTTTCGAACATCCACTATCCATGAACCATTGTTGACCACTTCCCTTCACTGTTCCCTCTTCGTTGCCATTGTCTTCATCGTTGTCTGATTGAGCCATCAAAGCAAGTGCTGAGTCATATCAAATCTCCCTGCCTTCAACTGTCATCGTAGAACTATCATCAGTGTTAGATATTTCTAGTTTTCCTTGTATAGTTCCCTCGCATGTAGATATTCTGTCGTACTCTTTAGGTTCCAAACCATCTACCAGGATTTTCTTGGCACGGGCATTCTTCTCCATCGCTTCTTTGTTTGCTTTAATGTATTCTTCGCTGGTCCTTTTTATTGAAACTGAATTTTCATTTTGTACTTTGATTGGAACAAACGAACCATCGCAGATAACATCCCAAAGCTCGCAATCCTCAGCCATGATGAAATCATGCATTCTAGCTTTCCACTACCAATAATGTTTTCCATCAAACTTGGGTGGGTGGTATATGGATTCGCCTTCTTCAAAATTTAGTGGAGCCATCATGAGGATCCTTCCTAGGTGCTAACCTGATAGGAGGAACCTGCTCTAATACCAATTGATAGTTTGCATGGGTCCACCAAATCGTAGAGTACCTGGTCCTCTACAAGTTTCTACTGAGAGCACTTAGTAAGACAGTAAGTAAATGAGGTAGAGGATTTTTACGTGGAAAAATCCCACACAAGGGGATCAAAAAACCACGACCTACCTTGTAGGCTTTTAACTTCACTAACTTATAATCTTACCTATTACAATCCACTTTACAATACTTCCGATTGCAAAGACTTTAGACTAACTTATGGTACCTTTACCACAAGCTACTTTGTGACTATCCTAGTTATAAAGGATTTTTCTAACTTGTGGTGTTGTTACCACATGCCACTTTGTAACCCTACGATTACAAAGACTTTTTTTTATGACTAAATCTAGCCACAACCTAAACTTAATGAGTCTGAGGATTTACAAGAGGATTCCTAATCAGTAAACTTCTAAGTAAGTGATTTAGGAGATATTGTAAGTGCAATAACAAGGTTATAACTCAACTAGGACATCATAATTAATCGTTTAAGAACTGATTCGTAGTGGCGTTCAACATTGTTCTTCAATCTTGAGATAATGATCTTTTTTGTTTTTTCTTGATGCTTGAGTGTGAAACTGAAACCCATTTGTGATGTTTTGTATAAAAGCCCCTTTGGTACTCTTGATCACATCACTTGAAATGATATGAGTACTTTGTTTAGTTAGAGAATGAGTGGGTTGTCAGTGTGGTGCAGTGCGGCAGAAATAGTTCCGCCTGTCACTTCAGTTCCAGTTGTGTCCAAATGACTTTGTGCTGCTATATAGGAACCGTAGGAGCATCAGGTCCTTGTTTGGTTCCTAACTCTCGTATGTGTAGCAATTCAACTTTTACTGGAGACCATTGGAGTTTGCAGCAGTCCCAAGTAGGTCAGGTTCCCTAACTGGTTCTTACAAGAAAGTTTGTTAGATCATCAAAACATACGGCAAGAGTATTTAAGATCTACCATTTTACAATATTTTGCACTATATTGTATCAAATATATCATCGACAATCATTTTGTATTGGTTCACAAGCGACATAACTTGTTGACATCTCGTCACTTTCTTTATTTTTAGGTACCTGAACTTCTTTTGGAGTTTCATGAAATATTATGTCGTGAGCTCTTCTAGAGCTCATTTCCTCCTCATTATGACCATTTTGATCATTAGCTCCTTATTATTTTTCAAGGATTGTTACCTTTGGAACTGATTGGTCTACCACGCTTCATGCGAACTGTAAACTATATCCTTCAAGGACTTTAAATTTTAATTGGAGCATATGCAGCTGAAATATGATATTTGATTTTGGATCAGCAAATGCTTCTGGCATTTGACTTGAATTATCTTATAAGTGATGATCATATTAATGATAATGTGATTCATATAACATATTTTTTAGTTGTTTATTCAATCCCTCAAATGTTAGAAAACTAACATATATTCCCAATCTTCTTTGGAAAATATATCTTTGTGCATTGTGGTAGAGAAATTAATCATATACCACACATCAAAAGATAGTAAAAATATTTGGTTTTTGATCCTAAACCAATTGTGAGGGGAGGACTTATCATATATTGTTGGTCTAATGCATACAAGTGTTGCTATATGCAATTTAGGAAATCTTAGACTAACACATGAAGCTTTGTTCTCATAAGCAATGGTTTAACTATTAATAGGAAGTATTCAATACTAAACCAGCTTGGATGTAAACCAGCATAATCAAGATGAAATTTCATAGTCTGAAAGTTTTGCTCTTAGTTGAGAAAAGCAATTTCAAATGTCAAACTACAGGTTGACAATGAACACACATGTAACCATCTTATATATGAATAAGTGGTTCACATGATAGGTGAATGAGCTCATATTCACCTTTTATATATTTCAGAATTCAGGGATCTTAGTCCCAACTTTAGTCGATATAACCAATTTATTATGAGAACAAGTAACACAGGAAAATTCTTGAAGAATCTTCTAGTTCTTCGATATATGCTTATCTGAATTCTCAAATAGCTCATTTAAAAATGGCAAATGAAAACTTCAAGTTTATCATGGCATGTGCTATCTCTTAGTAAACTTCTGGTTTACTATGGCATAAACTTTTGCATTAGTAAACTTCTAATTTACTGTGACTGCGTTTGCATTAGTAAACGTCTGTTTTACTCTGATACATGATATAGTACAAAATTAAAGAATAAGGCGGGTAACTTCTCACATACATATTATTTTACCCCCTATGATTGTGGAAACATGAAGATTTTCAATCTTCCAATCATTTGTAATCTCAATATGATAGTCATTTGTATTAGTAAACTTCGGGTTTACTACAACATATATTTTGATCATAATCATATAATATGAATGACAAATTTACATATAAGCTCTCCATGAGCCTTCAGTTTATTTTTCACAATCAAATATTATTCAGACACTACTTGTATCATGTGTCTTTTAGACAAACAGTTAGCTCTTCAAGAGCTTTTGATAAATTTTGTACTACCAAATACCGCTCAGACACTTCACCAATTTTGTGACAAATGTCTCTTTTAGGGAGAAACGCCATTAACATCTAAATATTTTATACCAAATCGGTAACCACATAGTCATCACATCCTTCAGGGAAAGATAACTAACCATAACATATTAATATGATTGTTGTAGAAAATATTCTACAAAAATGCTTTTGCCTTGGAATGATATTTAATAAAATATTCCAAGATATTTTACGTACAACAGGTACGTGAGGCAATGATCTTTATGCCACAAAAATGATATTTATATCCTTTGTTATTCTACCTCTTCAGGAGGTGAGTTGTGGTATTTACATTGCTTTATAATATTTTCCTGCTTTAGGAGTAAATTTAAAATACGAAAAAAATGAGTACATATTCTCTCAATCATATTACCTCTTTTGGAGGTGAATCGTAATAAATTTACATCAATAGCGCGCTCATATTTACGAGCTTTATTAATATTATCACATTCACTTCATGAATGGATTAATATTTATCAAAAGTTCTCATCCTTCAGGAACGGAATATAACCATCTGAACATGCATTAATCACACCATATCGTGTGATGCTTCAACCTCTTTTAAGATAATGCTACTTCAGGAGCAAATCGAGGCATGCAAGTAATATAGAAAAAATTTCTCTAGCTTATCTTCAATTGTAATCATAGAAAGCTCTAAATTATCACTTCTTGTGGTCGTAGGCATATACCACTTTCGGTGGTTATCAAAATTTAGTTACAATGAGATATATGAAACATAACCACTTCTGGTGGTTGTATTTCTTGTAAACTCTGCTGGAGTTTAAGTGGATCTAACAATGTTATCCACATTGTAATCCTTTATTAAGATAATAAGGATGAAAACAAATACCAAAATAGGTATTGTATACGTAACATATAACCAAGCAGGCGATGTTAAAGATATTAAAAAATAAGTAAAAGGCTCAAATTAAATTACGAAAATTTGGCCACTCCAGATGTAAGTGATATCTACATCACTATTGCCAAGAAAAAAAACTCACCACCTCAAGCATATATTCAGCCTTATGATGCTCGGAATGAACAAGATCTAACCACGGACATAAGTGCGTCAACTTACATCAGAGATGAACACTGAAATATAAATTAAATTCGAAGCAAGTGCTCAAAAGGGCAGAGTCTCGTGCTGATAACGTGTTATAAAATAAAGAGTTTAAAGTAAAGAAATCGAAGACAAGTAGAGAGAGAGAGAGAGAGAGAGAGAGAGAGAGAGATATTTATTATTCAACTTTAAAATCATGTACATAATGAACTGAAATCTCCTATATTTATAGAAGAAAGAAGTTGTTGTGTAAGCTGCTACTGCAAGCTGCTTGTAAGCTGCTACTGCAAGTTGCTGTGTAAGTTGCTTGTAAGTTTCTACTACAAGCTGATGTGTAAGTTGCTACTCAAGCTGATGTGTAAGCTTCTTGTAAGTTGTTTGTAAGCTGCTATTGTATCATATGTAGATAATCTTCTGTCGGAGGTAATATTTATCCATAACAGAGTACCGAAATGATAAGCTTCTTCAGGAAACTAAATAGATAACCATATTTATAGTGGAGTACCATACGGATAAGATTCTTCAGGAAGCTTATTTACAACGGAGTATTAAATGAACATCCATAATATAATATATATATTTATAACAGTCAAGAGTTTCCTTTAAATGTATTGTCTTTTTCTATATATGTATAGGAAAAGTTAGCTTAAAATAATTTGATTCCTTCTTGAAATATATATTTTCTTTTAATTAACTTAATATTTTAGGAATTGAAGACATTTTAGTTCCTTCTCTAAAACTTACTTTTCTTATTTATTTATGGTAGGAATTTTAGGAATGTGTTTTTACTTTTCTAAATCAAGGTTCTAATGTATATTATATTAAAAGTATGAACCCCTTAACTAAAAAGTTAAATTACTTATTTACCTTTAAAAAATTAGTTATCCTACTTATTTAAACTAATTTATAATAATAATATTTAAATAAAAATATAGAGGAAACTTTTCGGAAGAGTTGTGCATCTTTAAAAAACTTCAAATTAGTAATGAAACATTAGTTCAATCGTTGCCTTTCAATTAAATTCAACTGCTGCCTTTGTAGAAGTCTTATAATACATTTAAATGGTTCTACATGATGATCAACCAAAATCTTTCTCTTGTCTAAATTAAATGTTCCTTAATTTTTCGAGGACCTATTCTCTTTTTCATATAATCCAGTTGATGAGTTCTTAAGTCCCCATAAAAGTCATGCACCGAAAATAATAAATACATGAAAGGACTCCTTCGGCTGCGGATCGGCATGAGAAAGAAAGCAGCTCACTGTAGAAGTCCCAGAAAGTGCTCACTGATATGCACCCGAGTGATGTCCGGATCCACCTGCC
>MU768754.1:5772-24387 GCA_026770625.1 Nicotiana glauca
TTGATTGTATTCGACATATTTTGAGATTGAAAAGATGAAGGCATTTTGTTCCGCTATCCAAGCACTTTATCCTTTGCTATCCCTTTGAGCCTTATTATATTTTCTTTCGTATCCCTCTTTCGAAATCAACAACAACATTCTAGGATCAAACAAGAAAAGAAAAGAAGAAGAAGAAAAGAGAAAAGAAAAGAAAGAAAAGGAAAAGAAAAGAAAAGAAAGAAGATAAAAGAGAAAAAGAAAAGAAAAGAAAAGAAAAAAAAGAAGAAAAAGAAAAAGAAAAGAAAATAAGAAAAGAAAGAAAAGAAAAGAAAAGAAAAGAAGAAAAGAAAGAAGAAGAATGGAAGGAAGGAAACATCGCGACAATGAAGCGACTCTATGACCTGAACTACGTTTGACTTGATCCCGAAAGGTACGTAGGCAGCCTCACTGAGGTTCAGTCACAACAAAAGAAAAATCCAAGAATCCCCAAGAATGAAAATGAGGCAGAAGTTATGGTTGTTGCGAGAAATATGATTCTGAAAGTTGTAATTTCGAACCCACATTTGAATTATTTTGAGCCTTTATACCCTTCTTTCGAAACCCATCCAAAAGCCACATTGCGGTCCAAAGAAAGACCTTCTGATCAATGTTAAGAAATGTCAATACAAGCAGGTAAAGTGACTCATGTTGTGGACAACACTCTGGTACCAGAAGAAAGGAAAATTGAAAATGAGAGAGTCTTATTGGTGAAAACCCTCACAAGCACCGTAAGGCGATGTGAGTTTGAGAGAAATAAAATGAGAGAGTCTTATTGGTGAAAACCCTCACGGGCACCGTAAGGCGAAGCGACTTTGAGAAATATTAAAAATGAGAGAGTCTTATTGGTGAAAACCCTCACGGGCACCGTAAGGCGAAAGTGAGTGTTTCAGATGGGCAAAAAAAAGAAGTATATGGTTGAAAGATGTTTGAAACATGGCAAGACAAGCGAGGTTTGGGTTTTGTTAAAAGTTGGGTATGGAATAATAAATGCGGCAATTGACAGTTGATTGGTTGGACATACTAGGTTTGTTAGTCCAAAATGCATGGCACAATCAATGGAATCAGTTTTTCCACTCAGATAAGTCCTATCCTTTTTCTCTTTATTACAATTCGTTCGTTTTCAGAGTCTTTCTATCCTCAAAATCTTCGAGGTCATTGCATTTCATTTGTCTTGAAGTCTGTCTATAAGAAGTTTCAGTATCAGTGCAATTCAAAACAAAATAAGGATGTCAAAGCTAACTATCAGCTTCCCAGTTGTATGGTATAATGAAATCGGAACATGTCAAAAGAAAAGTAAAACACGAAGGACCGATGCAAATCCCATCAGAAGGGTAAGCAGATAATTGGAGGGAGAAGCAAAGCTTCACAAAAAGGGAATAGAAACACCAAAACAGTAGCACGAGATAAAACATTTGGGTCATCAGGATCAGAGGGATTGAAAGTTAGCCAAGAAGTCATGGCAAGTCAAAGCAAGTCCAAAGAAGCAAGTCGGAGCAAAGTCGGAAGCGGGAGCATGGCCAACAAAAATGCCAGCAGCTAACCACCATTTTTGTATTAACAAATTTTTCTTTGATTAGAACAGGGACAGAAAGAATTTTTCTTTGTAAGCAGGAGCCCACCTGGAGAACAAGGGAATATCTTTTCAAATTCAACAAGCAGGAGCCCACCTGAGAACAAGGGAATACTTTCAAATGCAGCAGCAGGAGCCCACCTGGATAACAAGAGAATAAATTTCCAAAGTTAGAAGCAGGAGCCCACTTGGATAACAAGGGAATACTTTTCAAGCATTGCAAGCAGGAGCCCACCTGAAGAACAAGGGAATACATTCCAAGCGCAGCAGTCAGGCACCCACCTGAAGAATAAGGGAAGTATAATGCAAGTCTTATCTTTCAAGTTAACATTCATTAGCAAGATCAGAGGGTTGAAAGTCAGCCGAAAGTCATGACAAGTCAAAGCAAGTCCAAAGAGGCAAGTCAGAAAAAGTCGGGAGCGGGAGCATGGCCAACAAGAATGCCAGCAGCTAACCACCATTTTATATTAACAAATCTTTCTTTGATTAAAACAGGGGCAGAAAGAATTTTTCTTTGTAAGCAGGAGCCCACCCGGATAACAAGGGAATATTTTTCAAAGTCAGCAAGCAGGAGCCCACCTGAAGAATAAGGGAATATCTTTTCAAATTTAGCAAGCAGGAGCCCACCTGATAAAACAAGGGAATATCTTTTCAAATGCAGCAAGCAGGCGCCGACCTAGAAAACAAGGGAATACATTTCAAAGTTCAACAGTCAGGCACCCACCTAAAGAACAAGGGAAGTATAATGCAAGTCTTATCTTTCAAGTTTAATATTCGGTAACATAATGCACCTAGTTATCAAACTAGGGCAAAAATGTCTTTGTAGTGTATGGTTGTTGCAAGCAGGAGCCCACCTGAAAAACTAGGGAATATCTTTTCAAATTCAGCAAGCAGCAACCCACCTGAAGAACAAGGGAATATCTTTTCAAACGCAGCAAGCAGGAGCCCACCTGAAGAATAAAGGGAATATTTCTTCAAATGCAGCAAACAGGCACCCACCTGGAAAACAAGGGAAGTACAATCCAAATTTTAGCTTTTAATTTTAATATCTGATAACACGATATGCCCAGTCACCATACTGGGGCAGAAACTTTTCTTTGTTTGTCTATTTTTGTCGCAATCAGGAGCCCACTTGGAAAACAAGGAAATACATTTTCAAGCATCGCAATCAGGATCCCACCTGGAGAACAAGGGAATACCTTTTCAAGCAATCGCAAGCAGGATTCCACCTGAAGAATGGACACATATTTCAAATTATAGTAATCAAGCAACATCAGGAGGAATGGCAAAACATCGCCAAGACAACAGCAAGAATTCCATTAGAAGAACACAAGATACAAGTTCAAGGCAACACAAGAGCAAGTTTGAAGGCATAATTAGGATTTCTTGTAACTCATAGAGCATAGCTTAGGCTAGCTTCTTTTTATATTGACAAGGTGTAATAAGGAGGTCAGCAAGCAGTAACAGCAGCAACAGCAGTGAAATCACAGCTCCTGGTAGTCCCAACTACCAGACACTCATGAACTACACTAACTTGATTCCTGTTTAGCCCGGGATATGTAGGCAATCTTTGAAGCAGGGTGCGGTCAACTCTTTCAAAAATGCTTCACACGGAATATGCGAACGGGCAAAAATCTCTTAGTTCCGCTCACTTGTCTTTGCACGAAAACTCTTCGTGTTTCCAGGCAAAGAGGGGCAGTTGTGAGCACGTGATTTTTGCCCTAAGCAAATTATTCCTAAAATCGAAACAAAATAATTTTCTTTATTTTTACAATTTTTGTTGATATTTTTTGCATTTTTTGTGTTAATTAGTTGCATAGTAATTTATATTGAAAAATATAAAAATATGCATTTGCATTAAAAATTTTATTTCATTTTTAGTATTAAGTATGTATTAATTCATTTTAGAATAATTTAAAGAAAATCACAAAAAAAATAGTTTAGGCCATTTTAATTGATAATTGTTGCATTTTTAATTGATAATTGATTTTATAAGTTAAAAAGTTTAATTAGGTGTTGTTTTAATCAAAAAATAAAATTAGAAAATACAAAACTACCAAAATGAAAACAAAAAATAAATAAAAGAGAAGGAGAAAGTAATTAAAATAGGTGGTCTCAACAATAATCAACTTTGGGCCAATTCAATTCCCAACCCAAGCAAATGCCCCAAACCCAAGCAAAACCAGGGCCAAACCAACCTCAGTCCGGTCCGATTGACCCCATGACCAAAATGACATCGTTTTGAAGTCGTTAAATCCTATCCCTCCATTCTGATTCATCTAACGGTCACAACTCATCCTCAGAATTTTAATAAAAATGTCTGAATATTAATCAAACCCTAAAAACAAATACTGTCTTCCTCGTATCTCCCAGAGCCTCGCCGGAATCTTCACCGGCAGCAAACCAAATCTAGGCCAAATTATTTCAAATTTACACCATGGATTCCTCAAATTACCCTCTTTCCATCCCTGGTAGTGCCATCCCTCAAATCCTCCTCTATCTCCTCGAATATCAATCGGAAGATTTTCCGGCCACGACGAGACTTATGCCAAATTACCCCAAATTTACACCATAGAACCGCCCAAGCCTACTCTACCCAACCCCCATAGTGGTATCTCTCGAATCTTCTCGGATTTGTTCGAATATCAGTTTTCACTTCTTCGGCCAAAACCCTAGTCGCCCTAATTCGCCCCAAAATCTTTGGATCCTCCTGATGAAGAATTCTACATTACTCACACTCACATATCACTAGAAATGGTCCGATTATGAATTTGAGAGTTGGCCGGATTTTCTTTTACTCCGGTAAGTTTCTATTTTATTCAAGTGTCTAATTGTTGTCTAATTTCATTGATATGATTGGTGCATGTTTTGTATTGGTTTCTGGTTTCATCTCTTATTTTAAATTCTGTGGCCCTTCTGCTCCTTAGTCATCAATACTGATTAGGTTAAATCTTGTATGATTTTGATTTTGGTATGTTAATCCTCATTTGTTAAATCCTAGTTCATTGACGATTGCTTGTAGTTTAGTTGAGAAAATCGAACTTCGTTAATCATAGATTTGCTTAGAGTATTATTATTTCCTTAGTATTTTATTTTGTATTGGAGTCCAGTAATTGATAGTTTAATGGAATTCTTCATGTTATTGTTTGCATTAGGTGGTAGGGTGATTAATTCAGTTTGAATGGTAATTGAGCTATAGAGGAATTTTCACTAGGCTGATAAGGTAAATGTCAGAATAGTGAAAGGTTAATTTCGGAAATTCAAATGAGGAATCTTACAAGTGGTTGAAATGGAACATACTGCAAGCTTCTAGGAGGGGTTCTAAGGTAAAATGCAGAATTTAGGTAGGTTTACTTGAGTAATAAGTTAGAAAATAAAAGGGGCTACCTGGTAAATAAAGTATTTTGAGGGTTGCCCTCCCTCATGTCTATAAAATGGCACATGCATTGCCTTGAAACAGAAGTTTTTCAGCCATGAAATTTCCAAAAAAAAAAAAAACTCCCACTCTTTAATTTTCAGATCTCAAGTAGAAGTTCAAATTCCTAAAGCCAAAACAAACAAACAAACAAAAAGTTTCAAAGAAATCCAAACGTTTACTGTTTCATTGAGAAATGGTCAGTTGATTTTGATTTTCATCTAGCTTCTTCATAATTGGGTATTTTCAGTTGAAGTTGGGTTGGTTGAAGTAATTAAGTGTTTTTGTCCCCTGAGTTGTATTCCTTAGTTTTGCACTTGCTTACACAAGTCATTGCAGTCCAAGGGTTGTTGTTCAATTGGTTCTGGATTTATTTGAGTAGTGTCGTCTGATTTTAAAACACTCCTGGGTTCTATATGTGTTTTTGGGTTCAACATTTACATAATTTTGTGGCTGTTGAATTCAAATTGTTGTTGTTAATCCATCTGGCCTCGACTGACTCTTTTTCTTCGTTGTAATTCACATACCAGGTACATGTCTCACAGTATCTCAATAGAGCTATCAAATAGGACATGGAATAAAGCATGATTTTCCTTCCCTGTTTTGTGACTTGCAATTATGAGAATGCTATGTATTAATTGTATGGACATTGTTAACTACTATTGTGTATTGATTTGATATAGTTTAGATTCAATTTGTAATAATAGGAACTCTGAACTTTTCTGGACCGCTGAAGTTGAATGTGCTCATTCTAGAATAATAGCCTTAATATAGAATCATAGCCTTAGGCGTTTTGACTTGAAGTCTCGACATAATTGTTAGTATTAGTTTATAGCTTAACAATTTCTCATAAGTAGGTGTCTTACCACTGATTGCTATGTAAACCAGAAATGTTATTTCCAAGTTAATATTAGCGTTTGAATAATAATCAGTAACAAAAAAAGGAAAAACAAACAAATATTTAAGGCTATTAAATTTGGTAGTCAGTCCAATTGAAAATGTTATCACCCATTACTAAATACATTTAAAATAACTTGGGATAAAACCAACCTATCTTTGTCTTTGATTGAATTCATATACTAGTAGGTTTTAAAAATGACTGGCTATCAAAAGCCTAGCCTCCGAGCATGGGCTTGATCCTGTTTGCATAAGGCCCACATGTAGGCAGTACTTCTTTGAATAGGCGAGATTGGACTCGTTCAGGGTCATGTTCTCAGGCCTATAACACTGATATATCGTTGGAATTGTGATTTGTTTAAATTCAATACTCATGTGAATACTTTAGTAATGATACATTGATATGCTAATTAATTAAAAGACAAACAAAAAATAAAAATCATAGTTACTTTTAGGATTGACCTTTAAAATAAAAAATGAGATGAGCTTTTCCCAAATAAATACAAAAGGCGGGGCCCTCAATAATTGCTATAAAAAAATATAATTAGAATTCGGGAAGGCCATTTAGTAAATTTTATGGTTTTTCCCAAATACAATAAACGCGTAGTTGCTTTAGGCGCGTATGTTAATAATGTTACCTTCTTAAATACGGATGCACATTTATGTGACCCAAATCCAAATTTCAACGGAGTCGAAATGTGTTGACAACCATGGGTGCACTGGTGCGACATGATTCAAAATGCATTTTCACGATGTTGCAATTCTTTTTAAAAAAATATAAATATATAATAAAAGCGGACTATAAATAAAAGGCACATAGGTTAGAACATGTTTTGAAATCAAATAAAATCAAATACAACAGTTGAGCGACCGTACTAGAACCACGGAATCCGGGAATACCTAAACCTTCTCCCGGGTTAACAGAATTCCTTACTCGAATTTCTGATTCGCGAACTGTTAATAGAGTCATAATTTCCTCGGTTCGGGATTCAACCGGTGACTTGGGACACCATTAATCTTCCAAGTGGAGACTCTGAAATTTAATAATAAATTCCATTCCGATTGTCCTTTAAGTGGAAAAACTCCTCTATGCCCTTGCGGGTGTCGCAGAAAAAGGAGGTATGACAAATAGCAATATTGCGGAGGAGCCAGGAATTGCCATTGTGAATGTAGCGGGCATGGGCAATACTGCGATTGAGGTTCCTCCTATTGCAGAAGGCAATATAATTGATGAAGTTGACATACCTGGCGTTGCACTAGAGGATCCACCACTTCTAGGAACCGAGGTTCACACCCGATCCTCACCACAACTCGAGTGATTTTGAGGGAGTTTCTGACACCCGCTCTACTTTTGATCTTACTTATTTGTATTTTTTTGATATTGTGTAACTAAGGACAGTGCACGTTCTTAGGTGTAGGGTTGGGTGTCAGACATTAATTTTTGAGGCATGTGCTTAATTGCTAGTGATGCATTTTCAATTGCATGATCACTCTTATGGCCATTGTAATTGTATAATTGTAGTAATTATTTTTGTAGTGGCTTAATCTCTAGTTGTCTTTAAATCACGGTTCTTTCCCGAGGATGCCATTTTTCTTGAACCGGGTATTTTTAGGTAGATTTGTTTTAAACTTTGTAAAGAATTGTGGATTTTTCCCGATGATGGATTACCTAGATAATTTTCTTGAGGGGTTAAAGTCTAGAGAAAAATACAATTTTTTTTATTTCTCTTTTACTTTGTTTTCTGGTTGGACTGACAAAGGAAATGGAAGAAGTTTGAGTAATTTGTGATTTTTGATATGTTTTATATCGAGGTTTAGGTCTGGATCATTTGAACTATTATTTTCATTATCACTATAATTACGTGCCTTGACAATATGTGTGGCTTTCTGTGGCATCAAGGCTCATATGATGACTGTGATAGTTGCTTTAACTCAAGAGTTAGGTCCAAGACATCCTAAGTGAGTCATGTGCATTATGTGAGGTGAGATTTTGGTGTACTCTATGCCATCCTTGTTAGTCTAGAACTTGACTCGTGTGTGAGTCAAAGAGAAATGATTAAGTTTATAAGTTTGGGAAGTGATATAGGCTTTTTTTAATTGACTATTTAACTTATTTGCCTACTAGTTCTAATATTATCCGTAGTCACCCCTTTTGAGCTTGTAGACATTTTCTTTGGCAACCACTTTACAAGCCGAATTCATTTTGTTCTTAATCAAATCTTTTTGAAATTTTACCTATAAAAGCACTTAAGTAGCTAGAAGAGCAAAGAAAGAGATTGGGGAGCTTTTGAGTGGAACCATAAAAAGGCCGAAAAGGTGCACTTGTGTACAAACAAAAAAAAGATACTAGCCAAAAATACCAAATTAAGGAGAGTGAAAAAAATAACACCTCTATATCTTTGTATGGGCTAGTAAATATCTATATGTTAATGTGCTTAATGAAGAAGGGCCTAAATATGTATGGTTTCATGGCAAGACACTGAAATAGTCATGACAAAATGGTATTTAGAAGTGAAGTATAGTGTATTAAAGTGCTTAGGAAGGTTAGTCACTATTTTTTTAAATATATCCTACCTGTCTTTTAGCTTACATTACAACCTATAAAGTCCTACCTGATCCTAGACTTTAAGAGCTTAAATTAGTTGAGACTTACACTATGGGCAAGCATGTACGAGCTTTTGGTGGCATAAGAGTTTCTTGTGAGAGTGAGCGAATTCTTTTAATATTTGAGTCCTTAAAATATACTTAAACTTTTATTGAGTGTGTGAACTACTTTCTTGTAGTTTATTGGTGAGGACACATGATTTGCAAAGGATTAGTAGATACCTTGATTTTCGAGTTGGCACAAGGATCGACTCATGGTGTGAAATGAATTAGAGTCAAGTTTTGAGGCGAGGATATTAGAAAGAGCCACATGAATATTTTTAAGTAATCGCGGCATGAGTTTGAAACTTGAGGAAAGGTATGAAGAGTGTATATGTTGGGTTCTAAGCATTGATATAAACCATTATCATTGGTGTGATGCTTGAGTATGTTTTGAAAGATATTTCTTGCCTATGAGCTTAATTTTAAGTTTCTCGAGGACGAGCAAGAGTTTAAGTATGAGGTGGTGATAAGGGATGAAAAGTGAATGTTTTGAGTGTGTTTGAGTGTTATACCTTATCTGACTTGTTGGGGTTCACACCGCTTTTGAAGTAAAAATATGCTCATTACGTGTTTCTTATATGTAGGAATAAACTTATGCGGAAAATGATCAAATAGGAAAAATATTGGTGAAAAAGAGCTGACAAGAAAAGTCCCAGACAACAAAGCTAGGTTCACTTCGCTAGTCTAGGACCGGAGCAGAAGAAACCAAAAAAGTCTCGGACAGCGAAACAAGGTTCACTTCGCCAGACTGGAACCGAAATAGAAAAAACCTGCTTCTCCAATCCAAAACAGAAGAAGAAAAATTTATCTCATACAAACTCTAGTCACTATAAGTACATCCTAAAACGTTCTTTTAAGGGAGAGACACAACTTTGGAGGGAGAGAAGACTTTTAGAGGCAAGAACACTCTTGGATCAAGGAGAAGGATTCAACTTCACGTATTTTTCTCTTTCTTCCTATATTCTATTGGTATGAATTCTAGTCTTGTATTTGTGCAAACAACTATGAATATCTAAATTCTCATCTAGGGTTTGATGGAACCTATTGAAGGATGATTTTTTTCATTGAGTTTCATATAATTTGCCATTTACTTTTCTCTACTTATTCAACTATATTATTATTATTGTTGATTGAAGGACCTTCAATTGACTGTGCCTATTTAGTATGTATTAATCGAGAGAGAGTACATATTTACATAGTTATTTAATAGCATTACTTCTGACATATTTGAAAGATTAATACGGAGGGTTTAAAGGCGGTATTAGAGATAACAAAACTTTGATGCGATTGTAATGAGCGATGAATTAGTGTCAGCTAGCGTAGTTCTAGAGAATACGTCTAGTTAATTACAGAAGTTTCTCGAGAGAGAGCTAACACACTTAAAGTACTCACGATCGGTAGAGAATACTTGGGCGAATTTATAGAAAACGCAGCGGGGAAGATTCCGATAATAGGGAAAATCAAAACCCTAGAGTTCTCCAATCTTGTCTATAACATTTACTTTGTTAGTAATAAAATAACAACTTTCTAAATACTTTGCTTTTAGTTAGTAACCACTCAAACCATTATGTAATATTTCTGAAGGTTGATTACTTGAATTCTTGCGAAAGTATTAATTGTGATTAGTAGGTTAATTTCTTGTGGGATTCGATTCCAGACTTGTAAATCGAATTATATTTGCAATGCCACTCGACCTATTAGGAAGCATAGTTGGGCGTGATCAGTGCTACTTAAAAATTATTTACTCAAACTATAGAGACTGGATATGGGCTAGAGTGCTTGTATCAATAGGACCAAATCTGGGAAAAAGACAAGAATAATGGCCATCTATGTTTGAAGAATTAACCTAAATAGTCGTGCATCTAACTGCTTAAATTAAAAATAGCAGTGCAGGTATATGATATGCATAATCTATATATTATATATGTTTAATTGTGTATAATTATATGACTAGAAAAATTAAATAGTAAAAATGACTGACTATTTGTGTAAGGATCCCTTTATGTATTTTGCGAAGAGACAAGGTCATGTTTTAAATGTAAAAGGCTCAAGCTTCTAGTTAATTTCTTTTGCATATGCTATTTAAAGCCTAGATAAAAAGTATTTAAATTTTAGTATGAACATTGTAACTTCAGACAAGTCAGCGATGTTGTTGCTTCTTTTCACGCCTACTGTTTCTTCTTAACTACCAAAATAATCCGTGTTTTTGTAACAACAATTTGCTTAATGAAACATTGGAATCTCGAAAGCTATTTTTTAGGATATTTAGGATTGTCCATTTCTAGAAACATTAACGGATGTAGGAATTTTTTTGTCGTATTTTTGCAAGTTTGATGTTTTCAAATCTGCTAGATATCAATGCCAATCTTCAACTTCATCTTACATTATTTACTCTCTTTCTCTCTAGACTCTATGCAATTTTGGCACATAAAGGCTTTATTGTGCCAAAGCTTAACCTTACCCCCCGAAGGTTTGATTTTTTAAAAAAAATCAAACTTCTTTAGACCTTATGTCTTAACGTAAACTTCATTCAAATTTTATAAATGAGGTATGAGATTTGAAATTCAATTTATTTCACTAAATAACAGTCGTATATATTGAGTTCGTAACGTGCATGTTGGAATATGATTTTGAGGCGACTAATGTATTGGCAGATATTCGACCATTCTATGACCAGGAGGTCAACCCCATCACGGCCAATTTATAGTAAATGGTCAATGCTGCTGACTTTTAACTTATGACAATTGTCCTTAAGGTGAATGAGGGGACGTCCCCACGACCAAAAGAGGGGCCCATTCGTGACCAGCTAAGAAAGCCCGAGGCTATAAATATCAAGAGAGAGAACCTCCCAGGGGAGGCTTCTTCTTCTACACAATTCTGGATACACAAAAATAGAAAGATATGCTCCATAAGTGGGGCGGTAAACAAGATCAATGTAAGATCCTGAACCTCTTCAAGGAGAGGAAGGTCAAGCTACCATGATCAATAAAATTCCATTTTTATCGTTCCATAAATGATTATTCATATATTTCAAGTTTGACTTCTAATTCAGTGATTAACAACGATTGGCTATAATTTACCCCTTGAATTATTTCGATTGATTTGCTTGGAAAGTATTCAATAATTTTCGAACAAATAATTTGGCGCCGTCTGTGGGAATTTCCTAGCAAAATCACATAATTTCTCCCTGGAATCGAAGCCAAAGGAACGTCAAAAAAAAAGAGGATAAAGCAATCCAACTCAAGCGGATTAAAGGAAACTAAGATCCGAAAACAACCAGACAAGAAGAAGAAGTTATCCCCTCTCCCTCAGAACGAAAGTATGAGGCATTTCCTTTACCCCTAACGCGATGTCAGGCCGAAAACCGGCACAGGGCTATCTCAAGCCAGAACCGGGACTCAGGCCAAGCGCCTTAGCCATCAAAATATATCAGGTTCGACCTCAGTCGAACCAGGACTCAGGACAAGTACCTTCGCCATCAAAATATATCCGGTTCGACCTCAGTCGAACCGAGACTCAATCTAAGCGCCTTTGCTACCAAAATGCATCAGGTTTGACCTCAGTCGAACCGGGACTCAGGCTAAGCGCCTTCGCCATCAAAATATATCAGGTTCGACCTCAATTGAACCGGGACTCAGGCTAAGCGCCTTCGCCATCAAAATATATCAGGTTCGACCTCAGTCGAACCAGGACTCAGGCCAAGTGCCTCCGCCATCAAAATATATCAGGTTCAATCTCACTCGAACCGGGACTCAGGCCAAGCTCCTTCGCCATCAAAATATATCAGGTTCGACCTCAGTCGAACCAGGACTCAGGCCAAGTGCCTTCGCCATCAAAATATATCAGGTTCGACCTCAGTCGAACCGGGACTCAGGCCAAGCGCCTTCGCTATCAAAATATATCAAGTTCGACCTCAGTCGAACCGGGACTCATGCTAAGCGCCTTCGCCACCAAAATATATCAGGTTTGACCTCAGTCGGACCGGGACTCAGGCAAAGCGCCTTCGCCATCAAAATATATCTGGTTCGACCTCAGTCGAACCGGGACTCAAGCTAAGCGCCTTTGCCACCAAAATATATCAGGTTCGACCTCAGTCAAACCGGGACTCAGGCCAAGCTCCTTCGCCACCAAAATATATCAGGTTCGACCTCAGTCGAACCAGGACTCAGGACAAGCGCCTTCGCCATCAAAATATATCAGGTTCGACCTCAGTCGAACCAGGACTCAGGACAAGCGCCTTCGCCATCAAAATATATCAGGTTCGACCTCAGTCGAACTGGGACTCAGGCCAAGCGCCTTCGCCATCAAAATATATCAGGTTTGACCTCAGTCGAACCGGTACTCATGCCAAGCCCCTTCACCATCAAAATATATCAGGTTCGACCTCAGTCGAACCGGGGCTCAGGCCAAGCGCCTTCGCCATCAAAACATATCAGGTTCGACCTCAGTCGAACCAGGACTCAGGCCAAGCGCCTTCGCCATCAAAATATATCAGGTTCGACCTCAGTCGAATCGAGACTCAGGCTAAGCGCCTTCGCCATCAAAATATATGAGGTTCGATGCCTTCGCCATCAAAATACATCAGGTTTGACCTCAGTCGAATCGGGACTCAGGCCAAGTGCCTTCGCCATCAAAATATATCAGGTTCGACCTCAGTCGAACAGGGACTCAGACTAAGTGCCTTCGCCACCAAAATATATCAGGTTCGACCTCAGTCGAACTCGGGACACAGGCCAAGCACCTTTGCCATCAAATGTATCAGGTTCGACCTCAGTCGAACCCAGACTCAGGCTAAGCGCCTTCGCCATCAAAATATATCAGGTTCGACCTCGGTCGAACCCGGACTCAGGCCAACCTCAGTCGAACCGGGACTCAGGCCAAGCGCCTTCGCCATCAAAACATATCAGGTTTGACCTCAGTCAAACCAGGACTCAAGCCAAGCGCCTTCGCCATCAAAGTATATCAGGTTCGACCTCAGTCGAACCGGGACTCAGGACAAGTGCCTTCGCCATCAAAATATATCAGGTTTAACCTCAGCCGAACTGGGACTCAGGCTAAGTGCTTTCGCCACCAAAATATATCAGGTTCGACCTCAATCGAACGGGGACTCAGGTCAAGCGCCTTCGCCATCAAAATATATCAGGTTCGACCCCAGTCGAACCAGAACTCAGGCTAAGTTCCTTCGCCATCAAACTTATCATGCTCGACCTATGTCAAACTAGGGCTCAAGCTAAGTGCCTTCGCCTTCAAATTTATTAGGGTCGACCTCAGTCGAACTAGGGCTCATGCTAAATGCCTTTGCCTTCAAATTTATTAGGTTCGACCTCAGTCGAATTAGGGCTCAGGCTAAATGCCTTTACCTTTAAATTTGTTGAGTTCAACCTCAGTCGAACCAGGGATCAGGCTAAGGGCCTTCGCTATCAAAGTTGTTAGGTCCAGTCTCGCTCGAACTAGGACTCAGGTTAAGTGCCTTCGCCCTCAAAATTGATCGGATGCGACCTCAGCCGCACTAGGGCTAGGGAAAAAAAAACCAATTGTCGTCACTACAAGGCGACCGCCCCTCCCCATTCATGTCAGGCCAAAGAGCCATCATTATCAATCCAAAACTGGCATGACGGCCTCGATCGAATTCAAGGGCTGATCGTCCCTCCAAACATATTCATAAAAGAAAAGGAGAGGAACGGAAGACAGAGTAAAACGCGAGACAAATGATGGAAAAAAGAGTACAATTGTCTACAGAGTTAAGAACGCGGGTACTCCCCGCTTACACCTGGCCCTGGCCGGTCAATACAAGAAAGAAAAATCCAAAAAAGTAATAAGAAACAACCGAGCGCCAGCCGACGAACGGGATAAAAAGAAAAACAACATACAACGATAACAAATATTTTCTTTACTCGGCGCCGCCACCGCCGTCACCATCACCGCCACTCGCGCCATCGTCGGCCTTGGGTGTCGTTACATCATAACCACAGTCGGCACGAGCTTCACGAGCCTTCTGACGTGCCACCTCGAAAACGGCCTCGGTCACAATACCCATCTCCAACAAGTTATTATAAACATTGCATTGAACCTCGGCGTTGACCCAAAGTTCATGAACATGGTGGGAAACGGCAGTATGCGACGAACCAACATGGCTCTACAGTCGCGGGTTCTCCTCCTCCAAAATCGCAATCCGATCCAATATGACTTGGGCCTCCTGCTCAAGAACACCAATCCGTTCCTCGAGCCCCGCCTCCTTAAGGGTCGCTGTCTCCCTCTCCGACTCAAGTCGGGACTCATGTACGCGAATCGATGCCTCCAATGCCACGACCTTCGACGAGGCACCCCTTTCCAAACATTTTAAGGCAGCAACCTCGCTTTCCGGAGCCGCCAGTTTCCCACTCCATTCCGCAGCCGCCTCTGCTGCCTTGACCTGGTTCTGCTCCGCCTCCAACTCTATCTCCCTCAACCTGCCCTGCAGGTGCGCACACTCAGCTGCAATTCCTTTTCCCACCTTAAGCTCCTCGTCCTTCCGACGAATCTGCTCTTTAAGAGCACGTTTACTGCCAAGCGCCTGCAACAACTGTTGGTCCCGCCTCGCTAACTCCTCGCCCAAATCCCGATTACAGGGATCATTCCGTAAATGCTTGTGCAGCCCTCGGCATCGATCACGATAACGGTGATATTTCCCCAGCATCTGCAGGAAGATCCTCGAGCGAACCTTGGCTCTGCGGATGTTCTCCACCTCTAACAAGTAAGTCTGCAAAACAAAGGAAAGGCAAAGCTAAGGCAAAGGCTAAAAAGGGAGGGGGAAAAAACAAGGAACGTACTACGTACCCTCAGGCCCATCACGGCCACTTCATCCATCACTTCAATGTCCGAGACACTCCTCAAAGATGCGTTCTCGGCCTCCGAACACCAACTCAAACTGCGACACCAAACTATTCCCTTCAGTTAATAAGTTCAAATCTGAGGGAACCTCAATAAAATGGGCCGGCCCCCCTGCGTGCACCGTAGAATTGGTAATACCCTCCTCAAACATACGAACGTCGTCGGGGTCCAAATCAGACTCAAACTCATAATCGTCCTCCACTACGTCTTTCCCCCTCTCCGCCGACATTGATGTAGAGCAACTCGCTATGGCCAACAATGGTACATTAGAAGTCCCGACGGCGGCCTGTAAGGATCGACCCTCCACCTTGGCAACAGGAACTTCGGACAGGGTCATCGAGACAGCACCATTCCCTTGGCTAAAACTAACGGTTTCAACTCCGACTAACTCCTTCTCCTCGCCAGCAAGCGCCACAGCCGCACTACCCTTCGAATTCGTCGGGGGAGAATCCAAGTTGATCACAGATGGAGGAGCCGCCACAAATGCCACTCGCCACTTCTGCGAAGGCCTATCCTCCTCATCATTTGAAGGCGAGCCCGTCCGAGAACGAACAAGCCCGGATGGCCTCTCATCTTGTGGCGTAGCCCGCTTTGGGGATGCGGCCGCTGATGATTCAACCGACGCCCTCGGTACTCAACAAGGCACAGACGCTGCAGCTAGCCTAGCAATTGCACCCGACCGACGGAAAGCCAATTGAGGAGCTTTGACACGACGTTTTCTCTCTAGATGCAAGGAATAAATGAATCAATAAGCGCAATCAAAACAAAACGAAATAGAAAAGAGAAAGGGCCGATATTCCACCTGTCATGGGCCTGCGACCATGTCTCTCCCAGAAAGCCACCCAGTGCGAATGCCCGCAGTACGAGGAAGCACTGCCTCGACCCAGTCTCGGATTCCCTCCAAAGGAGGCAACGACAACTTTTCAGCTACAAAATATTAAGGTAAATCAATAACCAAAAGTACAATGCATAAGGAAAGTCGAAATAGGGCAGGTGCCTAGTCAGGAACGAGGTCTCACGTGCAAAGTTCCCAACTTCCGGGAACCCGATTGGTTCCGCCACCAGGTGTTCAGTCCGAATATAAAAAAAGTTCTCAAAGGAATAACGAATGACCTCGTCGTCCAGCCCAACCATCAAGCCTTTCGATCCACGTGGGCGTGCATGGATCATGGTGCAGCAGATTTTTTGGGGAGCAAAGAGATTGAGCATTTGCCTCAGAGTGACCTCCCTACCAGCTAGTTCCGCATACTTGATGAACATGAGAAGCAACTTGTAAAGGTAAGGAGAAAGTTGGGCCGGGAATACCTCGTAATAGCGGCAGAAGTCTACTACCAGCATCCGTAGCGGGAGTGTATACCCCACCTGGAAGGGATAAGCATAGAACGAGCAATACCCTCGACGGTCAATTTGTACCATGTCCTCAGTATTCGCAAGAGCGATCTCGACATAATGTGGGATACGCCATCGCTCCCGCATTTGGGCTATTCCCACTTCCCCCATTAGAGAAGCAATGCCCCCTGTTTCACATCGCCCGGTGCACTGAAATCCATCACCCGATTGATTGGTCGAGGTAGAATTTCATCGACCGAAGGAATTTCTTCACCTTGACACCAACTCTAACCTTTCAATTGCCTGAGCGGGATATCCGACCACCGGAGAATTAGCCGGACGATTTCCGTGAAAAGAAGTTCCTGCCATAAGTGATTCACGAGCGAGAGAAAGAAGAGCTTCGCGAGGGAAACGGAGAAATCAATGATGATAACGATCGGAAGAATAGGGAAAATGTGATTTGACAGAAAAAAAAAAGTCTTCTCGAGAACTCTATTAGAAGAATAACGAATATGTAAAGAACAAAATGACACATCTTTTCTAGTTATAAATAACAGATTCCGCCTGCACGGAACCCTACGATCGCCATTAATACATAACCGTGCACGAAGCGATTCAGTTTCATGAAAATGTGCGCCATTACGAACGACCACGTGGGATGACGCTCCACTCACCAACCAGTTGTTCAGCTCCGAAACTTTATTTTGAAGTGCCTTTCCCGATCACGTCGCTCTATCCGTCCGCGGAAGTCGACCCGGGCATAACCTCGACAAACGGAGGGACTAACTGTATTGGCAGATATTCGATCATTCTATGACCAGGGGGTCAACCCCATCACGACCAATTTATAGTAAATGGCCAACGCTGCTGACTTTTGACTTATGACAACTGTCCTTAAGGTGAATGAGGGGACGTCTCCACGACCAAAAGAGGGGCCCATTCGTGACCAACTGAAAAAGCCTGAGGCTATAAATACCAAGAGAGAGAACCTCCCAAGGGGGCTTCTTCTTCTACACAATTCTGGATACACAAAAATAGAAAGATATGCTCCATAAGTGGAGCAGTAAATAAGATCAGTGTAAGATCCTGATCCTCTTCAAGTAGAGGCAGGTCAAGCTACTATGATCAATAAAACCCCATTTTTATCGTTCCGTAATTGATTATTCATATATTTCAAGTTTGTCTTCTAATTCAGTGATTAACTACGATTGGCTATGATTTACCCCTTGAATTATTTCGATTGATTTGCTTGGAAAGTATTCAATAATTTTCGACCAAACAACTAAACTTTCAATTTTTTTTGAGAAATTTCGATTATTCTTTAAAGATACACAAAACATTTATTTCAAATATACTCATATTTATGTTTCTAGTATTTCTATTATTCTCGGTGAATGATATGAAACAGTAATATGTACAATTTCATGTATGTGTAAATTTGGTGATATTTTGTCCAGATTCACTGTTTCGATTAATCACTTTGGAGTACGGTGAAAATGATATTATTATATCCTCTTTTTAGTTACACATTTAGTTAAGAATGTTTCAATTTTTTTTCTTACTACGAGGATTAGAGAATGCCTAATTAAAATAGTAATGGTATGAGATTTGAACTCGTACACTTAATTCGAATGATGGCTGATAATAGGTGAATTGAACTATGATTAAGCCTCAAAAGAACTACTTTCTTGTAGAGTTTTTATTGTAAAAGTGATAGCAAAATGCTCTTATTAGTGCTTTTCATATTTTTCAGGTTACATATAGTAGAAGAAGGCTATGGAGTGGTTTTGTATCATTTATGGAAGAAAAAGAAGCCAATCGCATCAAAGTCGCCAAATGAACCATGTGAAATACACAAACAAGGCCTGGA
>MU768754.1:32489-55798 GCA_026770625.1 Nicotiana glauca
TTTTTTTTTTGTAATTTTTAAATTTCTATTTTTTTTCGTTTTTCTGTCCCCCCCCCCCCCTCCCCCGCACAAAAAAAAAATTTCTACTTTTTTTTTTTAATTTGAAATTTTTTTTTATATTTTTCTGCACATAACCCCTGCCCTGTCCCCCCACCTCCCCAAAAAAAAAATTCTTTTTTTTTAATTTCAAATTATTATTTTTTATTTTTCTGCACATACCCTCTTGTCCCTGCTCCCCTCCCCCCGCAAAAAAAAATTACTTTTTTTTTTATAATTTTAAATTTCTATTTTTTTATTTTTCTGCACATACCCCCTGCCCCTGCCTCCCCTCTCCCCCGGGAAAAAATATTTTTTTTATATATATTTTCAATTTTAATTTTTTCATCTATCGATTTACAGGTTCGAAATTTTACAAGTTCCAAAGTTATGAGTTTAGAGGTTTATGTATTTGAAAGTTTACGAGTTTAGAAATTATAAAGTTTACGGGTTCGAAAGTTCGCGGTTTTTACTTAAAAAAGTAAAGCAACACATTAGTTGCTTTGGGTTGTGTCAAATTTTAGAGACTTGGGGAAGTGGTGGGAGAGGGGGAGGGGTGGGGGGAGGAGGAGGGATGAGGAGAGTTGCATCAAAAATATTTTCCTAAAAAAATATTTTTTACTCTATAACCAAACAATAGAAAATATTTTCCGAAAAATATTTTTCACTCACCAACCAAACAAGGAAAAATAAGTGATAAAACCATTCATTTTTCATGAAAACATTTTCCATGGAAAATATTTTCCTTCATACCAAACGCACCCATAATCCAAATTAGTTTTCCATAGGTTGTTTCTCTATTTTACAATTGATCAGCAAGAACAAAAGTGGCAGTTGTTGCTCTTAATCTTCCATTTTATGAGCTATGAATATGTTCAGCTACAAATACCACTATTTTCGTGTTCACTTTTTTCAGCTTGTATACCCTATATACACATTATATATGAATTATACATATATTACACATGCGGTGACTATTTTTAAATAAAAAGTGATTGGGTGAGTGCCTATTTAAGTTATTTTCTACTAGCTGCTATTTAGGTTAATTCTTCTTCTTTTTGTGTCCTTTAACTTCAGATACCATAATAATCTGATCAGCACTGCCTTACAAGAATGAAACATGCATTTTTATCTCTTAATCAAGAG
Source organism: Nicotiana glauca (assembly GCA_026770625.1). NCBI lineage: Eukaryota > Viridiplantae > Streptophyta > Magnoliopsida > Solanales > Solanaceae > Nicotiana > Nicotiana glauca. The sequence continues at coordinate 33,672 of MU768754.1, forward strand.
ATTGATGAGATTAAGGTTTAATTCAGATGAGAAAGACACTCGAGAATGGTAACATTAAAAATCTATAAACTTTAGTGCAACAGAAATTTTTCGAGGCAGTTGATGAAGGGAAGTATGAATTTTGTCATCGGACATATGAGTTGTTATTTCGTCTTCATTACTTTTATAGACCACATAATCATAATACCCACAGAGTCTCCTAGTATCTATTTAGCTGGAAGATAGTGTTGCAGAAAGAATATCCGTGATCAAGATGACCTCCTTCCACCACTTGCAACCCAGCCCAATTCGATGAACGGAGGCATGAAACTCCACAACCTTCTCCTAGTGTTGCCTTACAATTGATACATCTAAAGAAATAACAATGATAATAACAACTATTATACACTTCAATCCCAAGAAATTTGGGGTTGATTATATGAAACCTCACTGTTCATGTCGCTCTATTAATTTAAGCTTTGTCATAGTATGATATTATAAAAGTTAATTCTTCAAGTGCTAGAAGTTCCCAACATTCCTTATTGGCCTATAGATCTATAATAAGATAAAAAGACTCTTAGCCAACACTAGACATCGTCAAAACTAACCTAGATCTGCCATGAAAATGGAGGCAAGGCCTGGTGAGAAGAAGAGAGAAGATACAGAGTAAGAGAGGATAGAACGTAGAGAGAGAAAAAATGTAATATGTATTCCTTCGGTTATTTCTATAATATACAAAGTCGTTAATGTATGATAACTGACAAACTAATGAATGAATCTAAAAAAGTACACATTAAACAACACAATGTACAAAATATCTCAACTATATTTTATATCTCTACACTTCCCCTCAAGTTGAGAAAGAAAAATATTTTTCATTCCCAACTTGGACAACAGAAAGGTATGCTGCCGATGCCGCAGTGGCTTTGACAATGTCTAATAGTTGTTGCTGGCTTGATACATGTGAAGTCTCAATCAACGCTTCTTGTATTTTTCCTCTTATGAAGTAGCAATTTATTTCTATCTGTTTTGTTCTCTCGTGATGCATAGGATTTGCTGCAATTTGAAGTGCAACTTTGTTATAACAAAAAACTTCATTGGCAACTGCACATCCATTCTCAACTCTTTCAGCAAGTCAATGAGCCAAACCAACTCTGCCACCATGTGTTCCATGCTTCTATATTTTGCCTCTGCAGAACTTCCAAAGATATTATTTTGTCTTAGCTTTCCAAAAGATTAATAAATCTCCGAGTTTAATACAGTAGTCAGTCATAGATTTCCTTGACATAGGACAAGTACCTCAATCAGAGTCATAGTAGACTTCAATCTATTCTGTCCATTTACTTGACATGAGTACTCCCAAACCTGGTTATCTTTTTATGTATCTAACTACATGTAGAGTTTCCTCATAATAAAATTTCTTAAGTGCATGCATGAACTAATTGAGGCACTGAACTGCATAAGATATGCCTGGTCTGCTTATTATGAGGTACAAAAGTTTTCCTATTAACCTTTGGAAACTCACCCTATCTTCCAATACTTCATCATAGTTGTCAGCATTAATACTTTCGTCAAATTCTATATTTGTAAGCTTTATATTCTACTCCATAGGTATATCTATAGGCTTTAGCCTGCTAGTCCTACATTTGAGATCATTTCCAATGCATATTTCCTTTGTGACATCAGTATGCCCTCTTTAGACTTTGCAAATTCTTTCCCTAGGAAGTACATTAACTCCCCTAGGTCTTTTAACTTAAACTCCTGGTGTAATGCAATCTTTGCATTATGAATCTCCTCTAAATCATCCCCTGTTACAAGTAAGTCATCCACATATACAATAACAAGTACAAACTTATTCTTTTTAGCCTTAGTAAATAATGAGTAATCATGTTTGCTCTGAATAAAACCAGAATCTAAGAGAGCTTGAGTTAATTTTAAATTTCATTGTCTAGATGCATGTTTTAAACCATATAAAGATTTTAGTACCCTACATACTCTATGCTCTCCCTGGCTATTAATAATCCGAGACAAGGACATGTACACCCCTTCCTCAAGGTCACCATTGACGAGGGCATTATGAACATCCATTTGAAAAACAGGCCAGCCCTTAAGAGCTACAGTGGCAACTATAGTCCTCATAGTGGTGAGCTTGGCCACAGGGGATAAAATATCATGCAAATTCATACCTTCTTGTTTTGTGTAGCCTTTAGTAACCAATATATCTTTGAACCTCTCTACTGAACCATCTACACTATACTTAATCTTGTAAACCCATTTACAGCCAATGGGGACCTTACCAGCAAGAAAATCCACTACTTCCCATGTGTGGTTTTGCTCTAAAGCCTCAATTGTCTTTAATACACCTAACATCTTTCAAGGCCAACATTGAGGAGGGCATTATGAACATCCATTTGAAAAATAGGCCAGTCCTTATGAGCTACTGTGGCAACTATAGTCCTCATAGTGGCGAGCTTGGCCACGGGGGATAAAATGTCATGGAAATTCATAGCTTCTTGTTGTGTGTAGCCTTTAGAAACCAGTCTGGCTTTGAACCTCTCTACTGAACCATCTGCACTATACTTAATCTTGTAAACTCATTTACAGCCAATAGGGACTTACCAGCATGCAAATCCACTACTTTCCATGTGTGGTTTTGCTCTAGAGCCTCAATTTCTTATTGCATGGCTTTAATATACCTAGCATATTTACTCACTTGAGATAAACAAAAGGATTCAGTATCTAAAGAAAAAAAAACAAGGAAAGAATATGAAGATGTACATAATTAATTAATTAAATGGAAGGTGTGGTTACCCTTCCTGACCTTCTACGTTGATTAGGAGTGATGGTGACAGGGGTAACACAGGTAGGAGAAAGAACAGGAGAGGTTGGAGAAGGTGAATGAGCAAGGGTGACCAAATGTGGTATGCTATTAGATGGAGGAGCAGGTGATGATGATTCTGGAGAAATGGTAGACTCATTAGGAGAAAATGGATGAAAGGAATGTTCGGGTATAGGATTAAGAATGGGCTCAGGATGAAAGGGTGCAGGAGTTGGTGCATTATAAGGAAGAAAGTGGGATCGGGGGGGAAAGGAAAAAAGTGCTCTTTGAACACAATATCCCTGTTGACAAAGGAATTCTCAGGCTCAAAGTAATATAGTCTATAACCTTTCTGATTCAAGGAATAACCCATAAATATAGCAGGCCAAGACTTGACAGATAACTTATCATTGTAGTGTGGTCTTGTGGCATAACACAAACATCCTAAATTCTCATATAATGTAGGTTAGGGGATAGACCATGGAACAAGTTATAAGGAGTCTTCCCATTCAAGACACTACTGGATAATCTATTAATGATGTAAGTGGCTGCAAGAATACACTCACCCCCTGTATTTCAAAGGAATATGGGCTTGAAATCTCAAGGCTCTACTAACTTCAAGAAGATGTCTATGTTTCCTTTTCACTACCCCATACTGTTGAGGGGTATGGACACAATTGCTTTGGTGTATAATTCTTTTGGATTTAAAAAGAGTTGAACTAATTGTATTAAAGAATTCTAAATTATTGTCTGATCAAAAAATCTGAACACAGGAGGAGCATTGGTTTTCAATCAGTTGAAGAAAATCATTCAGAACAACAAATACGTCACTTTTGACTCTCATCAAGAAGGTCCAAGTCATTATAGAGCAATTATCAACAAGTGTAAGAAAATATCTATGGACACAATGAGCACAAACTCTATATGGACCCCAAATATCTATATGCACTAATTCATATGCAGAAGTAGACCTTGAAGTACTAGTAGGACATGATGACCTAGTTTCTTTAGCTAAAGGAAAAATTGAAAAACTACAATCATTGGACTTTGAAGAATAATTTTTAGTTGTAGGAATTCTCTGTAGAACAACTTGAGGAGCATGACCAAGTTTTTGATGCCACCAAATGTTGGAATTTTTCTGGAAGGAAGAGGACAAACACTTGGAGGTAGGAGCAGCAATAGGTGTGCAAGGATTGAGAATGTACAGCCCATTATTTTTATTACTAATCCCCTTCACCTATCCACTAAGGAGGTCCTCAAACAGGCAGAAATCAGGATAAAAAGCTACTAAACACTTTAAATCCTTATTGTATTTGGAGACATACAACATATTATATTTAAATTGTGCAACATATAATACATTGGGCAAGACTTGTGAGTTGGACAGAGAACAAGACCCCGAATGAGTAATCTTATTGTTATCTCTATTAGGTAAGTGCGTAGAATTAGAATTAGAATTAGTGGATAAAGATTATGAGTGAGAAAACAGATGCAAGGAGGAAGCCACATGATTAGAGGCTCCATAATCAATTATCCAACAACCATAGTTAGTAGATGTTTCATTTGCAGTTGACTCTACCATATTTTCCATCTCTATTGCAGCTGATCCTTTATTCTTTTCCAGCAACACGAGTATCTGTTAATATTACTCATGAGTAAAAATAGGTGCAGATACCAGAACTTTTGTATGTCCAGTGTTTGTTGTCCCAGTAGCATACACCTCTTCTTGTGCCTTTAAATTGGCATTATGTGTCACTGGTGGAGCACTATTATATCCTCCTCTTCTCATATTGTTTTTGTTGAACTTGGGCCCTGTTAGATAAAAAATCAACTTATAGCAATTGTCCTTTGTGTGTCCTTTCATGTGACAATAGTCACACTGCAAATTCTCATTCCTCATGCGCTTTATATTAGAGGTGTTAATCGATATTATAACACTGGATTCTCCGTCAATAGGTGCACTCCCTAGAATTCCACTCTGCACCCCTAATTTGCTTTCAAGCACTGCTTTCTTCCTGTATTAACATTTTGTAGTTGAGATATTTTGTACATTGTTTTATTTAATATGCTCTCTTCTAGATACATCAATTAGTTAGTTATTTATCATACACTAATGACTCTATATATATTATTTACACTCTATATATTGTAGGTGTACGATTCATCATCAGAATTTGGCTCCTCTGTGGAGCATATGTGTCATTCAACCCCATTATAAACTTCATCAACTTTTGTTAGCATAAAAATTCAACAATATCCCTAGACTTCACACAATCGCAATTCGAAAATGGTATAAGTCGCTGAAACTCAACCTAAAGATCACTTAATTTTGAGTAATAGATCGAGATACTCGATATTCTCTGAGTCAAACAACTAATCTCTATGTTCATGTGATACACCATAGTCGTGTTTACTTTATCAAACCTTTCTCTAAATATTGTCCAAACTTTTTACGCATTCGAGAGTAAACAATTCCTTTCCTAAGCTCCCAAGACACTGAACTCATGATTCGCGACTATACAAGGACATTACATAGATCCCATGGGTGTATTCTGAACGGATTTGCTCCATATTTCTCCCTAGTACAAGTTCCGTTTATGAAACATTTTCTGTTTCGACCAACAATTGAGGAATCAACGCAATCCCTGGCGTGTCTGAGGAGAAACAACGGCTCATTGCAATAAAGCAATTAAGTGCTTGCATGTGAAGTTCTAACTCCAATTTGGGGAGGGTCACTCGTCATCGTAGTTGAATTCGTCATTGGTCAGAAAACTAAGGTTATGATGAAAATCGAAGAAGATGAGACTTGATTTGGAGAAATTGAGAATAACTAGAAGCTTCAGATTTCAGATAGTACTTGATCTGCTCTGATACCATGTTAAAACTAACCTAGATCTGCCATGGTAATAGAGGCAAGGTCTGGTGAGAGGAAGAGAGAAGATACAGTAAGAGAGTATAGAACATGGAGAGAGTGAGAAAGAGAAAATATAAATTGTATTCTTTTAATTGTTTCTACAATATGCAGAGTGTAACTAATATATACAAATTCATTAATGTGTACTAACTAACTAACTAATAGATGTATCTAGAAGAGTACACAATAAATAACACAATATACTAAATATCTCATCTACATTTGAATAAAATACAAACGAAATGACTTACTAGCCACTGTATATCCTCGACACAACCTATATTCACAAACGATAGTTGTTTAGAAATTGGAAAAAAAAAATTGAGATGAGAGAGTAATGATACGTATTATGTGAAGTTTTGGGATCATAGAGAAGAAGGAAAAAAAAATAAAAACAAAAACTACAAAGGAAAAAGAATCGAATCTCACTCATTTTCAGGTAAGATTTACTTAGCTCGCTCCTTGCTCGCGGAGCGGCATACCAATAAAAAGAAAAGTGTTATCGGATTTCCATCGATGACTTAAGCCTCTTTTTTAAGGTACTTTAAAGACCGGCCATTATCGGACTTTTATGCTTTTTTTCACTGGGCTTGGACCATGTCTCCCAGACAATCTCAGTACATATGGCACAAGACGATTCCACGTATCGAAGTCGGAATGGGATCGGGTGTTTTCACGTCTTACCGTAGTGCCTGGTTTGTCTTGATTTCCGATTGATGAACAAGAATAGCTGTACATGAATAAAATAAACGTGCTAACATGATTAAAGCACAATTCCCACGTTCATTAGTATATTGTACCACCATTTTTACTATTTATATATGGATTCTAAGAGAATTTAACTCTTGTGAAACGTCTTGCTTCCATGTGATTTTAGTTGGACTTTATCTTATTTTTAACACATTTTCTCACCCCTGTAAACTGGTGCAGGTTGATATACATAAAAAAAAAATAGAAAAAAGAGAGAGAGATAGGAGCCAAATTACTCATAGAGAGGTGTAGGGGTGTGGGGTGTGGGGTGTGGGGTGTGGGGAAAGAAAGCAGAATAAGTAAAACTGCCCAGAGTCAAATTGAAGAGATAGACAGTACTAGGGCTAGCTACCATCTCCGTGAATCCTTTCTGAATCTTTTACTAGTGGAGTATAATTTTGGGCATCAAAGAGCTTAAATCCATCGCAAGAACCTTCCATATGGCCTTAATTCCTACTTTAACATTTGCTTTTGTTTTCAATACCTTCTCCATGGCGTAATATTGTTCAAAATATTTTAATTTTTAATCTGCTGGTTTCTCTTGTATTCTTAGAGCTAAATGCACATGTTGGAAGTGTAATTGGATGGGATAATATGAAATTTAGTAGGAGAGGAAGGTGACAAAAGATAGCACAAAAGATACCGTGCCCTTTGTCCAATAGCTCTAAAGCTTCCAAAATTGGAATATTTCCAAGAATTACTATTTAGCACACTTCCAATATTTTCATGCGTTACTTCTACTGATTTCTTTGCCAATCCGACATACTGAAATTAGTTTTAGGCCCTTGCTTGTACTAAAGCCTAAAGCTCATAGGCGGAATAAGGATTTGGAGCTTTATGAGTTCGGGGTTCTAGTATTAAGTTACTGGGTTTTAAAATTAATATTTGTACATATTTAATAAATTTTTTAAGACAAATATATGGTTTTCACCGAAGAGATTGGGTTCGGTCAAACCCGTACTCAATAGGCTAGCTCTGCCTCTGCTAAAGCTAAGATTGTTATTAACATAAATATAATCTTGGGCTACAAGATACTATATTGTCAATTCAAATTAGGGGTGTACCTTGGTACACCCCTAATTTTCAAAAAGTTCGGTTTAATTTGTCCGGTTTTCGATTTTGTGTTAGGTAAACCAAAAATCAAACCAAAATTAATTCGATTTTATCGATTTCTCAAAGATTAATTCGGTCGATGTTCGATTTAATTCGGTCAGTTTAGACCTATCATATTTGGGCTTTCGTCTACTGATAATAGATCTTCAAATATAACTTTTTTTCAAAGTGTTACCTCTGTAAATTCTGTTCTTGCACATCTAGTTTGGGTAATGAATATTGATAACGTGGAGAATAGGTAAATATACGAGATTATACTGACCAGCACATATGATTCGATAAAGGTCTGAATAATCAGGAATCATATCTTCTTTTTTTACAAGAAAGATCCGAACTAAATAATTCCTCCTTAAGCTTCACACTGAAGCTTGGTATTTTTTCCATTAGAAAAACAAGTTACTGCCTAGTTACGTTATATACATTGATAAGGGATAATTTCACTGATAGTCACTCAACTATGTTTTAATTTTATTAAAGTCACTCAACTATTTTTTGTCACTTAAAAGTAACTAAACCTTCACATTATCACTTAAAAGTCATTTTGGCTCCCCTACCATAAATATGACATGACATAAAATTTAATGAGAAAAATCTAAAAATAAATGTCACATAAGCTTAAATAGATCATACTCACTTTAGATCTATTTCTTCCTTAATGTGATTTGACCCATAACCCAAATGCTTTCAATTAAAGAAATATTAAATTTCACATTAGTTTAAAATGATTATCCTATACGGCAAAATTCTTGTCTTTTCTGTTAGATTGTGCCAATTCATAATTATTTTATACTAAAAAAAATCTTATCTTGTTTGTATGCCACATCCGAGTCGTTTTATAACTTTACTGAAGTTAAAATACTAATGTATCCAACTCACATAATATAGTTATAATTTTCTAGTAAAATTAAAATAGTATTGTATTCATCTTACATAATATATTAATGTATCATAAGCATACAAGAATAATAATAAGGGTAATAAGAGTCTATTGTCACAATGAACATGCAATTACAGAAAATATATTGCAATTGTTTAGACAAAAAAATATTGTATTTATATGATAAAAACCCCGCAAAAAATCACAAGACCTAATTTTTTAAGGGTAATTTTTCCCCCTATTGAAATCCATATGGGTTATGAGTCAAATCACATTAAGAGAAAAATAGATCTAAAGTGGGTATGGTCCATTTAAGCTTATGTGGCATTTATTTTTTGAATTTTTCTCATTAAATTTTAGGTCATGTCATATTTATGGTAGGGTTTGAGCCAAAATAACTTTTAAGTGACAATATGAAAGTTGTCACAATCCAAAATTCACTAAGAGTCGTGGTGGCGCCGGACACCACAATCAGGCAAGCCAACCAATAATACTTAATTAAATTCTCGTTTTAAATATTTTCGAAACCACTTTTTTTATGCGTTTAAACAATACGTGATAAATTCTACTAAATAAATGATGAAACATTTGACAATTTTAAATTTCTGAATAAACCCATAGACATCCCCAGAACCCGTGTCACAAGTGCATGAGCTATTTCGAAAAAACAATACAATACAATATCCGTCCGGAATACAAATAGACAGAAAGTAAATACAATGTAACGAAAGGGGCTATACTAGCTGTGGGCCTCCTCGAATAATGCAACTCACCTAGTCCCAGTATCCTCCATGCTGCTACATCCCGTAGGCCACTGGGGCTACATATGCCTGTGCAACTAAAATTCACAGAAGTATAGTATGAGTACGAAAATAATGTATCCTCGATGAGTATCCCGTCTAATCTCGAAGAAGTAAAGACGAGATGGTCGACTTCGACACTTACTAGTGGTCCAATAATAATATATTATTAATAAGATGATTCACGGATTTATTAACAACAGTAAATTCAGATAAGCAACAAAATAGGTAGGAGTTCCTTTTTTTTTATTTAAAAGCCTCTGGATTCGTAATCCATTACTTAACAATTATCTCAAGTCGGGGAGAGAAGATATCAATATCAAGAAATCTCCAGGCAAGCAATACAAGCATGCACTACTCATGCCGAGGTTGTACGGCCCGATCCAACATAAATATCAAATGTGCACTGCCGAGGATTGAACGGCATGAACCATAGATGTATCTATTCCCCCGCTCGCGTATCGTACATGCGACGCGGTCAATATTAATTAAAAAATATCTTGCTCGCGAATCATACATGCAACCCGGACACATATATATACACATAGTCAAACAGCTAGTTAAGAGTTTATCGAGAAATGTTTATTCCAATAAAAAGCCAATTTTTCCTTTAATTATTTAAGAAAAATAAAGTTAAATCCTTTTTGAAATTCATTTACTCATTCGATGTGATTTAAGCAATTCAAGTTATCAATAAGTTTATAAATAATCCAAGTACAACATGCTTTTTGGTCCTAGACTACCCGGACAATAGCATAATAGTAGCTACGCACGGACTCTCATCATCTCGTGCGTACATAGCCCCCACAAATAGGAGCACATAACCAATTAACTCACCTATGGAACATTCCCTCTTATAAGGTTTTAGAAAGGAGACTCACCTTACTTCGAAGATCCATAACTGGCATTCCACATTCTTCCGAAGACTCGAACCGATGAACAAAGCACCAAAGCTAGCCAATAATGATATCAATCCATTAATATATACTCAATTATTCATTAAAACCTAATTTATAACAATTCCTAACCCCGATCGATTAGTTGACGAAAATGCCCTCGGGCCCACGTGCTCGGATTTTCAAAATTTTCAAAGAATAAGTTTACCCATAGCCTCAAGAACTCAAATATATAATTTTTTCTAAATTCCATACCCAAAATCATGGTCAAATTTCAAGAATATAAATTTATAGGTCTTTCTACCCAAATTCCAAATTTTTACCCATTTACATACTAAAATCTATACATAATTGATATATTTAATTCAAGATGGATGGGATAAGCTTACCTTATCATTGATGATGAAAAATCCCACTTAAAGCTCTCCCAAAAATCGCCCAAGCCAAGAAAATATGAGAGAGAACGGCCAAGACACGATTTTTAAAATACCTCTCTGCCTCCAACACTTTCCGCACCTGCGGTCCCTCAAACACTTATGCGGTTCTGCAGGTGCGGCCCAACTACTACATCTACGGTCCTTCCCAGGCTGCCTTTTTTCCGCTTCTGCGTCTTCTCCACTGCAGGTGCGGTCCCGCATCTGCTGTCCCTACTTTTCCAGTCCAAAATCGCATCTGTGGCTCCGCACCTGCGGCCTAATTCTCGCAGGTACGGTTATGACAACAACCAGCAAGTTCAGCCTTCGAAAAATTCTATTTTCGATCCGTTAACCACTCGGAATCCACCCGAGGCCCCTGGGACCCCAACCAATCATACTAACCAATCCCAAAATACATTACAGACTTACTCGAGGCCTCAAATCATATCAAACAATGCTAAAACCATGAATTGGCCTCCAATCCAAGCTTTATGAACTTTAGAATTTCAAACTTCTACTTTCGATGTTTAAACCTATCAAATCACGTCCGATTGACTTCAACTTTTGCAAACAAGTCATATTCGACATTACAAACCTACTCCAACTTTCGAAATCGGATTCCGACCCCGATATCAAAAAGTCCACTTCTGGTCAAACTTCTCAAAAACCTTCAGATTTTTATTTTTAGCCAAATGACTCCAAAATGACCCACGGACCTCCGAATTCACTTCCAATCGCGCTCCCAGCTCCAGAATCACCATACGGAGCTACTCCCAGACTCGGAATTCCAAAGGACATCGATAACACTAAAATGCACTTCGAGCCAAACTTATAAAATTTCTTCCAAAATGCTAACCTCCACAATAGGTGCCAAAATGCTCCCGGGTCATCCAAAACCCGACATGGCTATACGCCCAAGTTCAAAATTATTATACGAATCTGCTGAAACCTTCAGATATCGATTCCAAGGTCGTTTACTTAAAAATCCAGCCCTAGTTAATTCTTACAACTTAAAGCTTCTAAAATGAGAATTCTCTTTTTGAATCAACTCCGAACTTCCCGAAATTCAATTCCAACCACGCGTACAAGTCATATTTTCTTAAATGAAGCTTCTCATGGCCTCAAACTGTTGAACGGCGCGCTGGAGCTCAAAACAACCAGTCGGGTCGTTACATTCTCTCCCACTTAAACATACGTTTGTCCTCGAATGTGCTAAGAACTGCGTTGGAGTTGTTCGAAATCACTGTTTGATGCATCGAGTACCTATGCGTGCAACCACAACTCAGCTGGGCACCTTAGTACAATCAATTTGAAGATATCCTTTTTCCCTTAAGCAAATAAGCCTTAAAGCCCAATTCCATCATCCGAAATTCTCTGCCAGGCCTATTTCCAACATATGCTCACCGTATCAATAACTACACATAGCCCCAAAACACGATTGCATACCTTAGCTGAATTCACAACTTGCACCATTTTACTCACAGGACCATAATAACGATCTCTGATCAAATTAATCGAAATTCCATGAATCTGATGCCCTCATTGCACCTCATGACCTACATAAGTCTTGCTCTAATTCTTACAATATCGCCATAGCAAAAAAGATGTGTTGAAATTCATAACCGACTGCCGAATCAACAAATCATTGGGTCTGCACTCTTGACAAGAACCATCACCTCATTTTGAACCAAATAATGGTCTTAGCTCCTTAATATACTTTATATAGTCAGATTGCACTGATCCGAGATCCAATAATCTCGTCTTACCCAGTATGAACTACCCAAGCAGTAAGCCACCCCGGACGTGATCAAAAGTCTCAAATGACGCCACAACATGTCAATAGGCTGCCAATTCAAATACGATACAAAAGGAAAACAAGTTCTGAAGAGGAAATCCAATTACCCCTCTCGCAAATCATACATGCGATGTGGGCAACATACTAAACAGACACCCCGCTCGCGAATCATATATGCGATGCAGGCTCATAGATAATACGAGCTTTCCTCAGAAAAATAGGAAACAAAACACATAAAAACAGATATAGGGAACTATGCTCAACATCACACTATTGCGGTGTGCAACCCGATCCACACAGAACTCACATAAGAGATATACATCGAGCTAATTTCTCATTACAGCAAGATACCTATGGGTCACAAGCACGCTAGGTGCTAATAACATTCCTGGGGAGATATATAGTGCCATAAGCTACAACTCAAGCACAACTAAGGTGTGATATACAATCTGAATCTCAAGAGCCATTTTGCTCATATAACATCATTTCAACGTGGATCCTCAACACATAAGCAATTTCTCAAGCCGTCTCACAACTCACACGGTGTAATGTATCATTACATGAAATATCTGACAATGAAATAACACCCTGAATATTCCTCTATAAGGAGCGCATTACTTAAATGAACACGTTTGGGCTGATATAGATCCCATATTCGTATTTGAATCCATCCACTGACCTCAAGATGATTCTGGTCGCACTGACTAGGCTAATAACTTTTCCAAGGTCCATAACAACTCTCCCTTCTTTCATAACGTATAAGAACACCCATCATAACTGGAGAAATCCTCCACGGTCCACAACTTAATAAATCAAGTGCCCTCTAGGCATCAATTCCCAAATCAACAATATCGCCACAAATCTCCTACATGGTTTAACTCTCCAACCAATCAAGTGACTACATGCCACATTCCCGTAGGGCACGCTCCCACAACCATCCGTAATAGATAACAGGTCTACACATCCAGCCCATCGGCCGCTCTAACGCTAAAAGCGATCAAGAATCCTTAGCTAGGATGCAAAGTAAAAACACCAATCTCAGGTGACACCGAAGGCAATACCATCTTACTTTAAATCTCGAATCTATTTTCATGCTCATCCGAGCTCGTGACATCCTTGTTAACACTGAGCTACAATATTGATCCTTACTTCAAATTCCATACCACTTACTGCACCCAACACACCAATATATAATAGAACATTATTCCCATCATAACTCCGGAACCACTAATAGACTAACACTTCATGATATAAAAGCTTTTCACTTAACTCACTTCAAGAGAAGCATAGCAACACACGGGCGAATTCTCATAACCGTAGAATATGCAAATCTCAAAGTAGTGGTCTAAGCCACCATAGCCCTTCCAGGGCCTACCTCCACATAATAGGCCACAATGGTAGAATACTTTCTGAATAACACCAACTACGACTGCCGACAAGCCTCGCACGCACCGTCACAATTCACTTGCATAACTTGATCACGCTAAAATAACTGATCACTACCAGCAACATGCCAATTCGACTATGGCTAACCAATCCCTCTTCTTCCAATTTGTCCTTGATTGCCATAGAAACAATGATAACACCATTCAACACTTAACACACTCCATCTGCACTCATCCCGAGTGACCCTGAATCCCAAGACCATGCTGTCTCAAATCCCACGAACCATTTTGTACCTCCCAATTGCTACACTGCAAGTTAAAACATCATAGAAAATCTTGTACCCCTTCTCATAAGCTGCTACCAATCTTGATTCTTAACCGCACCTATAGGCTCGCAATCATTAATCACCGCGCTTTGCCCTTCTAAACCTATTAGGACTGTTGTTGAGAGACACCCGCTCTGACTTGGCCCCGAATATAATCAATTCCATAAATCTTCTAGCACATGAATACCCCCTCGGCAAAGCATCCAGCAGAATCACTTCCCTTGAAACCCATATCTATACAAGGCATAAGTCCTAAATCCTTCCCCAAGTCTGAACATGGCCAATAAGTCCAACTTTAGCACGCCTCTAACAATTCCTTAGCTTGAATTACCACTTATGTTCTTTTTCTTGTAGCTGAAACAACCCATCAATAAGCTAATAATTAGAAACCTCGCAAGAAGATAACCATACAATCCAATCGTAGGCAGTGGGACTTTCTCACTTAGCTTGAAGCCATTATTACCTAACTCTGGAATTCACCAGGATTTTTAATCACTTATTGATATCACCTTGCGCAATTAACTGCCAAAATTTCTCGAAATCTTTCTGTAAAACCCCTCTTTATACTCTGAATCATCAACCACATTCGCACGACCGATCTCTTTGCTGTACAACTAATAGAATTCTTCGCAGAAGCCTCGCCAACCACGCGAACGCTAACCTGCTCACAGGGAATAACCCACCTGTGGAAATTACTTCCCGATATCTTCCAATGTTGCTGCACAGGGTACAATCGCTACGACATCAATAACCCATACCGAGTCCGATCCCACTCTCTAGCTGAACAAATCCATTCACCCTTTGTGGACATCAATTAAATGTGTGGTAACATCCCTCCAATTCAAGGATATGTTGTATCCTTCCTCAGTTCAAGCAGCTTCTTCCCGTTATATCAAATCTCTTGTCGTATAATAGTCCATACTCCAAATTAAATCTGTAGACCCCAAATCACCAATCACTAAAATTCCCAAGTCATCCCAAACTCTCCTTAAGGCGCACAGTCATCCTACCCCAATGCCTATATGCAACTCCGCCACTCTCGTACTTTGGCGGAACTCATCCCTTTAATCGACTACTCGACCTTTGCCTCTTATACTTGGCCTTCTAGAAATTTTAGCCACCTCCTGACACTTCCCACATGTCTTTCCTCATCCTTTACTGCTCAGTTGTTGCCTTAAATAAAATATATCTTCGTGGCACTTGAATCCACAATTGCTGCTAACTTTACACCTTTCGAAAGATCATCTTTCTCATACCGTCGACATTAGAAATACTGATTGAACCCTGAACTACCGTACCCTGTGATATCTGACAGTCTCATTTTTAATACTATTTCATAATAGCCTGCCCCAAAGGCAAATTTTAGAAGGTCATAACACCAAAGAACTTAGTACGTTCAATTAGGACAACGACACCCCATCATAGAAGAAAGCTCCACCACGCTCGCAAATACCAAGTCTCATTACTCCACCAGCTCACATCTGACTATTCTTAGTCTGATTGTCTTTCCCCTGCCGAGAATAAAATACTGAATCTCTAGATTATGCACTGAGTCAACCTCCCTTCAAGTCATTCACCGCCCTGACACATAGACAAATGTCCTACCATCATATCAATACTGCGGAACAATAGTTTATAGCATCATGACAACTTGTGCCTAGCCTCAGAGCTCTCAGAAGTACCGCTACTGAGCTGAAATAACAGAATATCCTTCAACAAGGTGGCAATAATATCTTAGACGACTATACAGGAAGAAGCACCCCTCACTGCATCGATAGTACCATAACAATTCTTCAATTTTCGATTTATAATTAGCGGTTCGCGTCACATAAGATTGAGTAGGAAGGAAACAAAGGCACGGGCCTCAAGAAAATTGAATCGCACGACGAGGAATCAAGAAGGGAAGTACTCCTTACAGCCCTGTAGCCTCCCGAAGATAAGTATAGACGTCTCCGTATAATTCGCGAGACACTACTAGACTTGCTCATGACTCGTGAGACCTAAGGGAACCTGGTGCTCTGATAACATGATGTCACGACAAAATCCACTAAGGGTCGTGGTGGCGTCGGGCACCGCTGTCAGGCAAGCCAACCAACAATACTTAATTAAATTCTCGTTCTAAATATTTCTGAAACCACTTCTTTTATGTGTTTAAAAAATACGTGATAAATTTTACTAAATAAATGATGAAATATTTGATAATTTTAAATTTCTAAATAAACCCATAGACATCCCCAAAACCCAGTGTCACAAGTGCATGAGCTATTTTGAAAAAACAATTCAACACAACATCCGTCCGGAATACAAATGGACAAAAAGTAAATACAATGTACCGGAAGGGACTATACTAGCTGCGGGCCACCTCAAGTAATGCAACTCACCTAGTCCCAGTATCCTCCATGCTGCTACATCCCGTAGGCCACTGGGGGTATATGTCTGTGCAACAAAAATGCACACAAGTGTAGTATGAGCACGAAAACAACGTGTACTCAATGAGCATCCCATCTAATCTCGAAAAAGTAGAGACGAGATGGTCGATTTCGATACTTACTAGTGATCCAATAATAATATATTTTTAATGCGATGATTCATAGATTTATTAACAACAGTAAATTCAGATAAGCCACGAAACAGGTAGGATTTCCTTTTTTTTAACTTAAAAGCCTCCGGATTCGTAATTCATTTCTTAACAATTATCTCAAGCTGGGGAGAGCGGATATCAATATAAAGAAATCTCCAGGCAAGCAATACAAGCATGCGCAACTCATGCCGAGGTCGTGCGGCCCAATCCAACATAAATATAAAATGTGCACTACTGAGGGTCGAACGGCACGAACCATAGATGCATCTATTCCCCCGCTCGCATATCGTACATGCGATACGGTCAACATTAATTAAACAATTATGCTGCTCGCGGATCATACATGCGACATGGGTACATATATATACACACAGTCAAACAGCTAGTTAAGAGTTTATCGAAAAATATTTATTCCAATAAAAAGCTAATTTTTTCTTTAATGATTTAAGAAAAATGAAGTTAAATCCTTTTTGAAATTCATTTACTGATTTGATATGATTTAATCAATTCAAGCTGTCAATAAATTTATAAATAATCCAAGTACAGCATGCTTTTTGGTCCTAGACTACCCTGACAATAGCATAATAGTAGCTACGCACGGACTCTCGTCACCTCGTGCATATGTAGCCCCCACAAATAGGAGCACATAACCAATTAACTCAGCTATGGAAATAATTTCCTATTACATGGTTAGAAAGGAGACTCACCTCGCTCCGAAGATCCATAACCAGCATTCCACGTTCTTCCGAAGACTCGAACCGATGAACAAAGTTCCAAAGCTAGCCAATAATGATACCAATCCATTAATATATACTCAATTATTCATTACAATCCAATTTATAATAATTTCTAACCCCGATCAAAAAATTAACGAAAACGCCCTCGGGCCCACGTGCCCGGATTTCCAAAATTTTCGAAGAATAAGTTTACCCATAGCCTCACAAACTCAAATATATAATTTTCTCTAAATTCCATACCCAAAATCGTGGTCAAATTCCAAAAATATAAATTTCTAGGTCTTTCTACCAAAATCCCAAATTTCTACCCATTTACATACTAAAATCTATACATAATCGATGTATTTAACTCAAGATGGATCGGATTAGCTTACCTTATCATTGATGATGAAAAATCCCACTTGAAGCTCTCCCAAAATCGCCCAAGCCAAGAAAATATGAGAGAGAATGGCTAAAAACCAATTTTTAATATACCTCTCTGCCTCCAGCACTTTCCGCAACTGCGGTCCCTTGACTGCTTCTGCGGTTCCGCAGGTGCGGCCCCACTACCGCATCTATGGTCTTTCGCAGGCTCCCCCTTTTTCCACTTCTGCTTCTTTTCCATCGCAAGTGTGGTCCCGTATCTGCGGTCCCTTCTCTTCCAGTCCAAAATCGTATATGCGGCTCCATTGGACACTTCTACGGCTCCGCACCTGTGGCCCAATTCTCGCAGGTGCAGTTATGACAGCAACCAGCAAATTCAGCCTTCCAGAAATTCTATTTTCGATCCGTTAACCACCCAGAATCTACCTGAGGTCCCCGGAACCCAATAATTATACCTAGTCCCAAAACACATTACAAACTTGCTCGAGGCCTCAAATCATATTAAACAATGCTAAAACCATGAATCGACCTCCAATCTAAGCTTTATAAATTTTAGAATTTTAAAATTCTACTTTCGATGTTTAAACCTGTGACGCCCGACCCGTCGTCTCATGAGTCACCCCTCTTCTTCCCTCATTTTATGCTTCTTCACATTTTATTATCAGTATTTGGTATGTTATAGTTGATTCGGATTGGTTTTGGTAGAAATAAGGCACTTAGTCTCTTTAAGGAAGGCTTGGTTTGGAAAAGTCAACCGGATGTTGACTTATGAGTTAGAGGGTTCAGATGGGATTTTCGGTGATTCGGTTAGCTTCGGGAGTTGATTTGTGACTTAGGAGTGTGATCGCAATTGATTTCGGAGGTTCGGTGTAGAATTGGGCTTGAATTGGCAAAGTTAGTACTTTGGCGAATTCCGGTTGGTAGGTGAGATTTTGATCCGGGAGTCGGAATGGAATTTCGAGAGTTGCAGTAGCTTTGTTAGATGATTTTGGATATGCGTGCAAAATTTTAGATGATTTGGAGGTGATTTGGTCAGGGTTTTTATCGAATGTGAGTTTCGGAAGAATTTGAAGAACTTAGGCTTGAAATTGATGAAAAATGAGGATTTTTGTGTTGTTGGATGTGTTTTTAAGATTGGAACAAGTTTGAATAGAGTATTGGATCATGTATGTGCTTTTGGTTGAGGTCCCGGGGGCCTCGGGGTGAGTTCGGGTGGTTAAATGGAGAGTTTTTGAAGTTTGTTGCATGTTGATGTTGTTGGTATCTGTATGCGCACGCGAGCGCTCAGTTTTATATGTGCCTTGATGGTTTGTGATTCCCCGACCAAGGGACGAGATGTGATCTCTGCGAGTTTGATGTTGGGGCCAGTCTGGAGTACTTGAGGCCGAATCTTTGCCTATGGCTTGAGCACCGAGGTGCTGATTGTGTGAGCAGGTGTTTTGAACTTATATGTATAGTATTGTCCCTGTTAGCCGGAATGGCGGTTGGGTATTCATGTGATGAATATGTTAGTACTGTGAGATGTAGTTATTTGACTTGGTAGAGCCGAAGAAGTCTGCTGGATAACAGATGAACTGTCAAGTGTTCGTTTCCTATTGTGATTTGATGTGTAGCCCGAGTATGGGCACGTGAAGAATATTTTTGTGTCTCCTAGTTGGGGAGTGTAGTGTAGTACATGTGGTGGAATGGGTTCAGACCCAGGAAGACTAAATGACTGTGTAATGTGTATGACAGTGGAAAGTATGCAGAAATGTTAAATTGAGGCGAAGCAGGTGGGTTATCTCCTGCGGAGTGTTCTTAAGTGGTATGATCCTTATGTGTATATTAGAAATATCATGTGTAATTGAAGGGTACGTGTTGAAATTTGAAAATTCGGGTTGGCCAAGAGAGTGGACTCAACTGAGGTGGGGATAAATGCGAGATTTGCAGGGGATTACAGTACTAGATGATCTATGTTTTCACAAACTTGTAAATGATTTGAGTTTAATCTCACTATGGTATTGTGGCATCATTAGATTAAAAGTTTTATGAGTTGTTGACTATGTCTTGATGTATGGTTTCGAGCTAAGTTGGGGATTTTGCTACTAATTAGCTAATTATACGGTCATGTGCTATGTTGGTTCCAGTTCGAGGCATGCTAGAGAATCAGTTTTGGTTGCAGAAATTGAGCCGAGGATGGCACGAGTGAAGCAAAATTTTGACAAAGGTTATATGGTGCCTCATAGATGTGTAGGATCAGAGGATGTCTTAAGTTGTTGATTGGTAAGAATGCTCGGTGCATGGAGCAGGAAGATGTTTGTTTGCATTGGGACGAGGATCTCATTTTGCGTTATCAGAGTGCCAATAAGGCACGAGTGACTCTGTTCGTTTGGTCAGGTAATTTGCAGTTGGAATAAGAGTGAATGACTCTCGAGAATGGTTTTAATGTGTTCAAGATTCTACATGTAGCAATCAGGTGTCTTAAGGTTGTGTATGTGGGCAGAGACTGTGTTTTCATTGGAAAAGGGTCAAGACTTGTGGTATTTTTATGTTGATTATAGGATCCTATGTATCGCTATCAGGAAAGTAATGGTAACGAATTCAGATTCGCAGAAAGTTCTTCAAGTGTGGTCTTGTGCTTGACGAGAGTATTTGTCTCGTAGAGAACTGGTATTTCTGGGAACATTTGATTTGACGAGAGTGTTTGTCTCGAAAAGGGGTAATGTGTTTAGACTGATGATATTTCAATAGTATTGCGGCACTTCCTTTCTAGATCGACTGCTGATATCTGAGTTTGTTTGATGGCATAGAGGAATTTTAGAATATCTTTCATGGAATGATTTGGGTACTCGAGGTGTAATATGTATTCATAATGCAGAATTTGGGATCAGGTACAGTGATTCGTGTGCTATATGGAGTTGGAGACTGGGAGTTCTCAGGTACAGACTGTGTAGTGGTTGCGGATCGTGTGTATTGGTACCGTTAGCGGTTATTAGGATTTGGAGACCCGAATGGATCTTTCTTTGCTTGGTATATTATATTTTGGATATGATATTGGGGTGTAGACTGGTTGTCTCAGTGTTGGGTTATTCTAGACTATTGTGCTATGGGCTATGTCGGAAAATGCCAAAGGTTGCATGGCGAGGTGAATCGGATTATGTTCTAGCAGAGTGGTTTGTATTCCAAAGACCAACGGACGGCTGGGAAGGATTGCTTTTCTTAATTGGGCCTTCATGGAGGATGTCAGTGCAGAGGTTTATACCATTGATTCAGTTCCGGTATTGAGGGACTTTTCTTTCGGATGCGTTCTTGTGGTCGGGCATGTCGCCAGGCGAGATTGTGGATTTCGGTATTTATTTGGTACCGGGCACCGTATCGTACGGCTCCGACAGGAGTTATAGTGGTGGAAGGAGCAGCTTCAGGCTTCTTGGTATTGAGTTCGTTGGCAAGCCGATGTGGCTACATATTTGCCTTAAATTAGCTTGGTTAGTCCCGAGTTGAATTATTGAGGGATGGGTTGATTCGATCGTTATTGAACTTGTTAGTGATCTGGGGAGATTTATGAGTTGCTTTTTCTGTGCTATGAGGCGTTAGGATTTGTTGGATATGGGCACATGTGGTGCGGTTCTATTGAGGATTCATAGAGAAAGTCGAGCGGGAAGAGTAATTAAGTATTGCTCGGTAAATGGAGTATTGGTTATGGCCTATCGGGTTGCGTGTTGTATGTTATTGCTCCACTGTGAGTGTAATTAATTGTTTTGGTTTCAGACATCAAATTGTGCGGGGATGTCGATTTTGGGCATAGTGACTTGAGGTGTTTCACGTGTAATAGTGTTTGGATCGGATCGCGCATTGTAGAGAGGCCATGTGGAGATATGACCTTTCGGGGTAGATTCAGGTGTTCTATTTCTATGAGGTGAGATAGGGTCTCAGCCTTGTGTGGTGATGGTAATGATGAGCTTGAGGTACAGCTCTTTCGTTTGAGTCAGTTTCCATGATTTGAGTATGTTCAGATCGTTTCTTATTGGTGCGCGTATTATGCAAGTTGTGGCTTAGGCCTGTAGTAAGGTGACATATCACCAGAGAGGTGTGTTGGATTCGAGGTAAGTGTTGGGGTCACTAATGAATATGAACAGATTTGATTTCAGTTTGATGGGAGGATAATATCGAGGTTCGACTCGGAAATCTATTGTGGTATTAGTCAAAAGGGAAGTGGCTTCATGAATGGTTGATCTGAGAAATGGTTATGGTTTGCTGTGTGTTTCATTTATCGTTAGCAGTATATGAAGGCGTTGGAATAAGACTTTAGCTAATAAAGGTTTCTATCGGTATTTGGTTGTTGTGGGTAACTACTGTGAATAGAAGTTATCGTTTCGAGTGCTTGGATTATGTGGTATA